>SNQN01008662.1:0-28294 GCA_008642245.1 Bassia scoparia | reverse complement strand
AAAAAAATCATCATCATATAACAATAATAATAGCATTGAATAATATTAATTAACAAAAAAACTATTAAAAATCAAAATCATCCTCTAACTTCGTTAGCCTTAGAACTAGTAAAGGCAACAAAATCATCATCATTACCCACTCAATGGCGATCTTCCTTGCAGCGRCGTACCACCGCCACGCACCCAGCCAATGTTACCCACAACCACCCATCATGCACCACCATCGACCCAACAAACACCATGCACCACCATCAAKCCATAACCACCCACCACGCACCACCATCGACCCAACAACCAATTCAACCAAATTTAGCCCAATTCGACCCCACAACAAACCACCGCACATCCAGCCACCAAATGGCCCCAACCCACAACCAATTCAACCAAATTCGACCCAAAATCCACCATGTTCGCGGCCTGATGTTGTTGCATTGCTTTGAACGATATTTTTGAACGAATTGTGAAAGAATTTGAACTAAATTATGAGCGAATGGATTTTTGCTCGATTACTTCAAATTTGGGCTTCGAATTGCTTCAATGCTTCGAAATCACTCAACCACGCAAATCTGGGCTTTGAATTTGCTTCGAATGGAGACTCGTACGGGTAAGGGTTTCTGTGGTTGGTTGGGTTGCGTGGTTGTGTGGCATCGTTTGACTGGGGTAGTGTGTTGCGTTGGTGGTGTGTTGGTGCTTGTAGGTAGTCAATGGAGGAAGTGATAAGAAGGGAGGAGGTATTGTTAGTTTTAGTATTAGAATAGGTTAATAAGTTGGTTTAAGGGTTAAATAGATAACGCGTCAGTCTTTTAACAAAAAAATACAACAGAATTACGTGAGTTATTCATTATATAAGCCAAGGAGAGCAATGGTGTCCCCCTTGGAAATACAAAAAACTCTTCTCTTATATCAGTAGTCAACACAAAATCAAATAATATGTCAATGTAACATAATCAATTCCACAATTAATGTTACATATAATCAAAAGACATTGTCAATTAATGGTGCCCCTGGTGTGCTCGAAGCATCATCGATCTGTTGCTGCCTAAAGGAATGGGTTGAGGAGACGCATTGGAAAATGGCCAGAGTATTGATATCTTAATGATTTGTGGGCTGGCAAGGAAAGACTTCACACCAGACCGAGGTGTAATCTCCAACGAAATCAGATGTGGTTTCGGAGCTTATGACTGAGGATAAGCAATGAACAAGCACCTTGTTTGCCCAACTTTTTCAGGGACAGTGATGCCAAGCACATTCTTCTACTCACATCCCCGATGGACTGTTGAAACAACTATGATTGGAATATACTTCAAATGGAAGGTTATCTGTCTAGCTCAGCCTACCACCACCTACTGGCTCAAAGAAGAATGCAGATAATTCGGGTAGAAGTTTTTGGAAAACTCTTTGGAAGAGTAACATGAGTGTCAAATGGAACACTTCGCATGGAAAATTGCTACGTAGTCTCCGACCAAAGGAATCTGAGGAAACCGAGAGGATCCAGGTGGCCATGTCGTGTTCTATGTGTGATGGTGAGGAATCAACAACTCACGTTGTTTTGGAAATGCTCATTGCAAGACACCTCTGGCTGCCGCCATTAGGTATCAGATTGGACGATGACCATGAATCCCTTTTAGGGAATGGTTCTCAAATTGGTTCACTTACCTTATGAAGGAGAGAAATGAGCTTTGGATATGCTAGTGGCCCTCGTTGGAACATTGGTGCCACAGGAATGATATTGTGTTTAGGAATGTTGTGCTAACCCTATACGGTCCTTAAGAGATGCATGGAGATTTAATTAAGTGAGGGAAAACTTAGTGATTTTCGCAGATTACAAGTAATTCTACAATGTTGAGACACTCTATCAAGCAGCAATCGACAGGCTAGGTGCATGGATTATTGACACTGCATGCAATACGGTTGCGGTGTATGTGGATGGGCTTGAAAGCTAAGGATCTACGTGGAAGCTGCAGTTGGATTGTTGTTAAAAAAGGATGGGATGCTCTCTTTGCAAAGGAAGACGAATATGGCTGCTATGTTGTCAGGCAGAGTTCATGGCTGTGCTGATGGCTTTGAAGGAAGTCACACCACCACTGATAGTGTTAGATTTGGACTGACTGCCAGTCCATTGTGGATTGCTGCATGATAACCAGAAATCTCCGGTTGCGTGCACTAATATCCTTCTAGACTTCATTGATTATGTAATAGTTTAATTATGTTTTAGTTAGTAAGGTTAGTCGTAATTCTGTTAGTGAAGCCCATGTACTAGCTACTGCTGTAGAAAAGGGTCCTAATGTTGTTTGGTTTTTGTTCTATGCCAAAAAAAAAAAAGACATTGTCAAATATGTAACATGTAATCAACATAAAAAACAAAATAAATTAGGATCAAATTAAGCATAATTCATTCAAATATAAAAATTAAAAAAAAAAAAAAGTTTCTCATCATATAATGAAGTAACAGTAAAAAAAAATTAGTGAATTGAATATTAAATTGACTCTCATATAAATGAAGTAGAAAAAAAATTTACGATTGCATAAAATTTTTAATAAATAAGGGATACATAAAAAATGACTACGGATAACAAGGGAAATAGAATTTAGTTTTACACTGTTACACCAAGTACCTATGTTTTAGTGTTTTTTCTCTTCCATCGAATTTTTTTAGATTTTACAACACGTATAATAGATATTAGATGTACATAAGTAAAAAAAATATTGAGTTTTAAATACAAAAAATAAAACGAGATTACAATTAATGGTAATTCTATCGATGTTTTTTCAAATTATGTGCAACTTGATGATGATTTTATTTTTATCTCATAAAATAAACAAGACTTAATTTCAAAAAATCAAGAACTAGATTTTTGGAAAAACAACAATAAATCTACAAAAAATCTCATGCATAAACATTCCGAAACACTAAAACAATATAAGATAAAATAAAGTCACACGCATGCGTGCATAAAAAAACTAGTTACGCACTAACCTAAGTGTACCTGATCCGTTCCTAAGACTCGGGGGCACAGAGCTATTAGGTCGAATCTCAGGGTACCTGAGAAATTTCCCTTAAAAGTTTTATAAAAAGAGAAAAAAAATGCCAAGGAACTTTATGGTGGAAACTTGCAAAATAATTTTCTGTTTTCAAAATAATTAGAAATCAAAATACTTAAAGACTGTATACAACATGGGAACTTGAGGATTAGAATTTTAATACTTCCTCCGTTTTTTTTTTATGTTTCATTTTGAAAAATTCGATATCGAGGTAAAAATTGGTGAATTGATGAGGTGTATGATTGTATATAATAATGTAAGGGGGTCCAAAAAAGAGAGAAAAAAAGATTAAAGTAAGTGTTTTGATGAATATTTTAATGAAGTAAGTGGGAAAGTTATGTGACCCCACAAAAAAGATGGATTGAAGAGGGATTAATGAATATTTTAAGTGTGATCCCCAATTCAAAAAAGGAAAAAAAGAAGAGTGTGCATCTTTTGAGGAATTTCTCTAAATGAACAATGGGGCAACTAAAAAAAACGGAGGAAATACATAAATTTCCCAAAACTTTGGTTTTTAACATTGCCCACACCTCAAAATTAGGCTGACTTGCCTCAAAGTTGTTTTGGAATTGAAATTAGGAATTTCAATTTCCAATTTTCTAATTTTTTGAAATGAAAACTAGGTATCCAAACACAACCTTAGGGATTTCAAATTTAATTAAACTAGGGTTAGTTAGTAATTTTATTGCTTAAGGTTAATAAACAAATTATGGTCAAGTTAGGCAACTATTAATAATTTTTGGCCAATGTGTGTAATTAACAAAAAATTAGCTTGCCAACGTATGGAAAAATAGAAACTTCAATGCCTATCATATGAAATTTCACTTATTTTATTTTTTGTAACGTGTCGAATTAATTCAATCAAATTGTGCCCCTTTTTTATTTTATTTTAATAAAAATTATATTTTATAATTATTATTGTTATGATCAACATGAATTATTTAATATAGATATAATGGATGGACYATCAAATATACTCAAAATTGAATCTTTGTTATTCGTTTTTTACAACACTTTGGTGGCGACTGGCGAGAGCACTCACTGACAATCCAAATTTGATAAGATGTCTTTGGTGTTGAAGGCATTTTCTGGTCTTGTTGCTCTTATATGTGGGAATGACTATATAGAGGGCATCAATCAAATCTATGATATCGGTATTGATAAATGAACCATATTCATTATTTTTCATCCATCATATTAAATAAAAGCTTAATCACTACCTAAATTACTCCCCAAAATTAATTTTCCAACACTTACATTTTTCCATTATACTAGATAAAAAGTCAATAACTCTCTTTTCAGACAAGAATCTTATTATATTAACCACTCTTAATTAAAGATTAATTTTTCTTAATTCTTTCCCTAATTCCAAACAAGACAAACAAAAGGAAATGGATGAAATAGTAATAATATAAGTTAGGCATGTGGCACAACATGAACTAAGTGCACGATTATTCACAGGTCTTGTTTTAAAAAACATAGCACAAGTTAGCCAGACACGACATTACCTTTGGCCTTATAGGTAGAATGCCTACCAAGGCACGAGAGTCACGACACAGTCGATGCCCACATTTAGAAAGAATCCATGTGATTGTTAATTTAAAATTAATAAAAAAATTCTTCTTTTGAAAAACTTATTATAAACGAGTACTTAAAAACAAAGAACAATGAAAGTGAAATTATTAGCATTGAAACAACCTGCTAATAAATAAGTGAACAGGCAATATTCCTGTATAAATAAATAAAACTTCAAATAGTTTAWAGGCCAGGAACACAACAACTCAAAATCCATAAAGGATCAAAAGAAAATAATCTGTAGGCCAGGTCTCTAACTTGTTTAAAGKCAATTCTCTGGAAACTCCGATCTAGAACGACGAACCCCTCCTGCAATAAGTGACATTTGACATTTAGCATTTAGCAACTAGAAAATCTCCAGGCAATTTATACACAATTAGAGCAGATACTATTGTACTTTACAACCAATCCAATTTCATCACGAAAAATGAACAGGGCGCATATGTTTAATTATTCCTTGAGTCAACATTATTGTTGTTCATTAGACCAGCTATGAATTAGCAAGGGGGTTTCATTGTGAATTTGTGATGATGTAGCAATCCCGAAATCAAGATCTACAATGTTTTTTGTTCTTATATTTCAGAGTTCATAAAAAGCAAAACGAGAAAAAGAAAATTTTAAGTCCCCAAAAGGCCAAATTAAAATGTAGTCCACCATCCAAGAGCAAGAAAACCCCAAAGTTACAACCAATACTTTCATTTCATAAAGTAAAACAACAGGGAGTAATTCCTCTAAGAAATAACATAAATCTAGCCATCCAAAAAATAGGCTCAAATTACTTTGGAATCATTAGTATAGAGTAAAAGTAAACTTGGGTGGCAGTTTTTAATAYATGTAGTTTTAAAGCAATAAGTCAGACAACACAACCAATTAAAGATGGCAAAATGCAGATAATCGACATACAATTGGACCTAGAGTCTTGCTTGAAGCTCTGCGGCCACAGCATCGATGAACTCTTCTGTGTTCAAGTATTGGTTCCTTGCAATCCTGAAATTCAATCAATTGCATTAGGGAAACATTGCTCAATACAACATTTGAAAGTTTAATAAGAAAGTCACCCACTTGGGTCCATGGGTGATGATGGCAAGATCCTTGGTCATCTTCCCAGACTCAACGGTGTCAACACAAGCAGTTTCCAATTTCTGAGTAAACTCCAACAGTTTCTCATTGCTGTCCAATTTAGCCCTGTCAACCAAGAAGCAACCATTTTTAAACGCCAAATCAACCGAAACAAGGCGGAGGCTCTCAGTGATTAAAGGTTGTTAACATACCGGTGAGCAAGTCCCCTAGTCCAAGCAAAGATTGAGGCAATGCTGTTAGTGCTAGTTTCACCACCCTTCTGGTGAACTCTGAAATGGCGTGTTACTGTTCCATGAGCAGCTTCAGCTTCAATAGTCTTACCATCAGGGCAAATCTGAAGAATGTACACATTTAGAAAATTTTCTAAAAGCCATTTCTTTGTTCCTATCATCCTATGCGTAAATGTATTGTCTTCATTAGCATGACTTAACTGCTCATGATATATTATTGCTTATCAGCATGTTTTACACGTCTACCCAACATTTTGGGGAAGAAATTGTTTTATTGATTAATCCAAAAATCCCGATAGAAAATAAAAAAGCACTCAAAACAAGTACATGTTCGAGTATCATTGACCCGGATAGAGAAAAAATATTAAAAAATCATGAGCTGCAGTTTATAACATGAATAAAAAGGAGTAGAAATTAAGGAAACTACTGTGTAAAAGATAATCCAATAGGCAGGCCCACTTGAATATATTGAAATTTTGAAATACAATAAATATTAGTAAAAGATAATGAAGACAGTAGCTATTTGGGTGTTATTTTATAGAACAATAAATTTGGTTATCATTTATTAGTTCTTTGATTAATGATAACTAGTTTATATATGCACGCGATGCATGCGGTAATTCTTTCATTTATCTTTGACAATTTAATATACCGACAATTTATGAGAATATTTTATTATCGAGTGAAAAATTAATGTATATAGTAATACATTGCTTACTTTTTATTGTGCTTGATACGTAGTGTAAAACAATCAAATTGAAAATTGTTTAATGGTTATTTGATGTTCAATATACACAAAATTGAACTTCTAGCTTAGTTATTGACTTATAAATAGCAAATTATGGTATTTAGTAAATAGCAATAATTTTTGTTAGTACCATTTCAAAAATAATTACCCATTATCCTTATGAAAATCAAAATAAGTATTAAATGATGTTGACTTTGAAACATGTACTTCCTCCGTTCTCTTTTACTTGCATCCTTTTCCTTTTTTGGATGTATCAAATTACTTGCATCCTTTCTATTTTAATCAATATATTCTCTCTAACTCTTTCCTACATGTGGGTCCCATGATTTTCTTTCTCTCTATCTCTTTCTTCCCTTTAAATATTGTGCATCTTAACTAAAAAGAACGGAGGACGTATTAATTGACAAGACTACATTATATGTGAGGATTTTTGAATTTGAAGGAATTAGTTATAGTTGATTTTTTATTTTATTTTTTGACTTTAAAATTCATTATTATTAAATTATAGTAAGGGTAAGAGGATAATTTAGGTGGACACACCACCACTTCCCCCCTTCCCTTATATAAAAGAGATATTTACATTGATCTATTTTGCTGCACTGTTTGTTACATAATTATGAACACCCTCTTACTAGCACTTATGCATGGATTAACTTCTGAGTGTTTTAGCTTATGTAGTTAGGATTAAAGCATGTGACAGTCYCACTCAAAAACTTTGACACCAAAGACAGAACACATACCAACACAGAAGTCATCAATCCCAAAGATCCAAACCCTGAAATAATTTCATAATAACCACCACATTAGGAAAGCTAGCAAACAGGACATTCACTCCACAAAAAACAAAGAAACAGCTATCAATGAAAGCTCAAGATTATTATGAGCCAATGTCATAAAACAATGGCTAAACACAAACCTTGGGCCAAGAAATCACTCTGGACATCACCATCATAATTCTTGCATGCCCAGACATAACCTCCTTCACTCTTGAGAGCATATGCAACCATATCATCAATTAGACGGTGCTCATACCTAAAAATTAAGTTATGCGTATTAGCTCAAATAGTATATTTCAAATAAAGGAAGAAAGGAATAGGTCCAAACCCAGCACACACCAGATTCCAGCTTCCTCAAACTTTGTTTTCCACTTGCTTTCATAAACTTCTTGAAATATGTCTTTGAACCTTTACAACAAATTGCAAAACAGGCTATCAATATTAGGATTAATTAAAAAAAAAAAAAAAAAAAAAAAAAAAAAAAAAAGCAACATGGTTCAAAAGCGTTCTTTCTACCTTCCATCATATTTCTTAAGAATAGTGTTCTTTGTGCTAAGATAGAGTGGCCACTTCTTCTCATAGGCCATGTTCATGGATGCTTCAGCAAATGAAGAAATGGACTGCGTTGCAACATACATCAGCAGGGTTAACAAAAGGATTAAAATTTAAGTAAAACTATAAGCCACTATGACAGATTAAGCAGAACTAGCATATTCTATTCAAGAAAAGAAATGTAGCAGTTGAACCTCGTCAGTGTTGTACATAGCCAAAGCTACACCACCATCTCCAGTAAATTTGTAAACCTCCATCTCTGTTTTCTCATCTTTCCCTTCGGGAACTGCAAGGAAACTTTGAATAAGTATGTACGAGTAAAATCAACATGTGCTGATCAGATACTGAGTTAGGTAATGCCAAAAGGATTTGAGTGTAGATCGGCACTCAATCACCGAATATAAAAGAAGAGAAATAAAATCAGTCACTTTCATCACTGAGCATACTTCTGAAGTTTTGTGAGTTATAGTATGGATTCTACTTCAGAAAGTCTAGGCATTGTGCATTTAGTAATTGAAGAAATACATTCTGAAGAAATAGCGACCATTAAAAACAAAGAAAGACTAACCAAATACTAGCTTAAGTGACCCAGCTCCTTTGATGACGAGATCAGTTGCTCTGTACTGATCTCCAAATGCATGTCTTCCAATGCATATAGGCTTTGTCCAACCTGGTACAAGCCTAGGAACATTTTTACAAAGAATGGGTTCCCTGAAGACAGTACCTGCAACAATTTAGGTAGAATGATGACAACTTTTCTTGAAAGTATAAGAACTATTGAAATCAGGTAATCTAAAACATATTAACTGACCATTCAAAATGTTTCTAATTGTTCCGTTAGGGCTTCTCCACATGCTTTTCAACTTAAATTCTTCCATACGTGCTTCATCTGAATTGAAASAATCATTATAATGAATAGATGGTAGAGTGAGAAATATGCAACTTGGCTAATAGAAACAATATATTAAATCATGAACCAACAAAAACCTGGAGTAATAGTGGCACACTTGATTGCCACATTGTACCTGCAATAGTGAAATAACAGTTCATTAGTTCACCCAAAAAATATAAAATAAGGAATTTTCAATTTAAAAAAGCTCTGCTTCCTTCAACCCTCTTAATTTAAACTTTCTTAACCTATTAAATAAGTACAGAAACAAGACAAAGTATCATATTAAGGCATGATAGAAAGACACATCTAAAAAACTCAAATCCGGAAAACTTACTTCAAGGTTGCTTCGGCACTTTCAACTGTAACCTTGTCATCAGTGGCATCACGATGAGGAAGACCAAGATCAAAATATTTTATGTCCAAGTCCAAGAATGGGAATATCAACTGCCATAATAGAAAACGAGAAAGAGAAAGGTAAGCACAAAATATATTCCACAARAAAACTTAAATGTATAACAGAGRTTRGACATTCACAGACCTTGTCCTTTATCATCTGCCAGATAACACGAGTCATTTCATCACCTGCAAAACAGATTTGAACAAACATAAGGAATAACCTATGATAGTTCAATCAAATTACACAATCTAGATGATTCATGGGGTAGAGCTGAAATAAGCCAAGACGAAAGATAGCATTTGGGCCAGCAATCCAGCATAATGAAGACCAACAGTTTCAGCAAAAAAAAAAAAGTGCAAGGCAGGTGTAAGGAATACAACGAGTTTTTAATGAAGTTTTTTAAAAAAACAAAAAGAAATCTTGAAAGACATGGATTGTTTCATTTATGTGAAATTTTGAACCAAAATGAGCTTTACTGAGCACAGAAGTTTGACATTGTTATTGGAGAGAATTACATCAAATTATAGCCAATAATCATTTTGTTCTCCACATTCCCCTAAAAATGTAATTATTTAAGCTCAAACAAAGACTACTCCTTCCTCGGGAAATGAACATTGCAAAAGGCWGTTTATATTTTACTAATTTTAGCTTATGTAATTACAATCCTTATTAAKTTTCAGCTTTGTTTCAGTTCTAGTCTAACGCTYCGTAGGGTAGTAATACATATAGAGTCATAACTTCTATGTAAATGGGAGCCATGTAAGACTATAAGTCTTTTCTCAGACATAGTAATGGCTTAACCCAGCCTTCTATCAGCATTATCTCACTTCCTTGCTCCCAAAACCAAAAATTCTAATTCAACTCATATATTGGGCCTATCAACTATCAAGTATCAACATCAGAAAAATCGATTCAAGAAGGTAAGCTTTGTTAGGGGAGTGGCCACTAAGAGTGCACGGAATTTTGAAAAACGCCAAAAAAAATTAATCCAGCCTTATTGACAAGTTGACAAAAATATCTTAAGATTGACAGGTTCACATCCTCTTAATTTTTATAATTCCACCTAAATCCTCAAAAATGCTACATCGATGTCGACTTGTCGAGTATGACAACTGTTTCAAAAGGCTCTTTTTCCCCATCCAGATTAGCCATTAATTTGTAGTAGGACATACAAAATGGATATACGCATCTTTCAGCGTCGTCCCACGGTCCCAACTCGCAAATCCGAGTAAATATCAGGTTTATTATTTTTTGTTCATGACTACAGCATTAAAAAATACTTCAAACATTTTCYCAAATTCATTGCTCAAAGTATACTATAAACATTTGACGAACAAKAATTCAAAAAATAGCAACAAAAACATATTGATCATAAAATGGCTTGCTAACTACCATAATTATATAGTTTCATCAACTTTCAACCTTTACATCATCTTCATATTAGTTGATTAATTATCAGGAAGTTGGTTAATTATGTATTATAAAACGAAATAAAAAAAATAACACGAATCGGACAAAACCCGACAAGATTAAGCACTACTCTCATGCAAAAATAACTCTGCATATCATTAAAGGGAGAAGCCCATACAACATCGTTAACATAAAACAGAAAAGAAACGATCAAAGAAACAGCGAAAGTAAAAGAAGTCCAGGAATCCAATCAAAACAAAACAAAAAAAAAATATGATCGATTAAATTAGTCCTTTAAATGATAGATCCAAATCAAAAGCAAGAACAGAATTCGAACAACATGAACAACACAAAATCGGGAAAATCAGGGAAAACAAAAACGGTGAAAGAGAATATATATACCATCCATCTCAACAATGGGGTTGGCAACCTTGATCTTGTCGAAAGCCATGGTGGGATCAAAGAGAGAGATGCAGATMCAATCAATGAAGGAGAAATATGGTAGGTGAAATGTTTAGACGTTTTACACTTCGCCGCTTGTTTTGAAGGGGGAGAGCGTACGATGATTTGGGTTTAAATAGAAAATTTATTGTTGTGAAGTGGGGTGGTTGGCTACTTGCCTATTTGGGTTGGGCAGGAGAAAATGAAAATTAATGACAGCCTAATGGTTATTTAGACCATGAGCATTGGTTAGCTGGCCCAATCATTCTCTTCTTTCCTTGTCACATCATTTTTCATTATATTTTTTTTTACTTCTCATTTTCAGTGACCACTCTGCATTGTTTGGATTTTCCAAAAGCTTCCACAATAATAAAAAGATAAGAGAAAAACAAATAAATCAATAGTGTAACAGTGGGGCTCACCGTTTTGTGCCTCAAATTATGGGAGCTCCTAATCAAACCGAGTGCCTCAAATTTGGGGAAGCTTTGTGCATCCATGGGATACTCCAATTAGGCACCCACGAGTATTTAGGGACCTCAATATGAGTACTCTCAGAGTCTTAGGTGGCACGAAATAAATATATATGTAGATAAGGGTATGACACGGTCACACAGACATGGTAAAACGATAACCCAAATATTACTCTGWTTGAGAGTTAGTGATTAGCGGCCAACAATTAGTTGATTTGTCTAGCAAATTGAATTCATTATTTTGACTAAGTGATTGAATTAGATGTTTATTGTAAGTGTTTGGAAAATAGATGATAGTAACTTCATTGGGTAAATTGATCATTATAGACAWCAATATTTGATTGAGTTTTATGAAATAACACATTGGTAATGCTGTAATTTCTAGGAACTTGTGGTTATCATAGTCCTTTTAGATCAAAATTCTTAATCCATTATTCCCAAATTATTGCTCTAATGAGCATTTTCAATCTTAGCGAATTGGAGCTAATAAGCTTTTCTAATCCGCTAACTCCAAATGCCCTAAATAATGCATTGTATGGCCAAACCTCTATTTTGTCACCAAAATTCTAACCATTCTCTAATATGCTAACTGGGCTATTCAAAATAATCTGATRCGAATATCCGATCTATGATCCGCTTTATCCGATCCAGAATTTTCGGGTATTTGATTCAATTTTTGACTTTCGAATATTTCGAATCGGGTAATCGAAAATTTTCYGYCCGAATTCGGATCACAATTTTCGTTTTCCGAGTGTCCAAAATATCCAATTTTTAAATATAAAATTATGGGCAATTGGGGCTTTGGGCTTTAGATTTTAGCCCARAAATCAAGAATTTCATATCCTAACTATGTCAAAATCTCACATCCACAATACTCTTTCAACTTCTCTAACTTTATGTGCTCAATATTACTGAAATCCTTGCATAACATTAGACTTCAGTAGCAATGGCGAGGCTACATGATAAGGGAGTTAATAATAATAATAATAATAATTAATATAATAATAAATTAAAATACTAATAATAATAATAATAATAAATAATAATATATATAATAATCATGTCTAATCATAATCTATCATATATCATAATCATAACAATATAATAACAGTAGACCAGCTATGTTCAATAGAACAGTATGACAGTAGAGATGGACCCGCAATTTGCCACGTCAACGGCCCACTCTAACAGCCCACTCCCACAGTCCCACAGCGCCAACAGCCATCAAAGCTACTTGTCCCAAAAGCCACAACAAATTACTTGCTTCGTTTCTTGTTCAGAGAGTCCAGAGCTCTAATGACTAGCACTCTTCTCCTCTTCCTTTGTTTTCCCAACCCAGAACTTGCAAACATTTTCTTTTGCTCCCAATATCTGCCACTTGTCTGTCTCTTTTGCTCGATGTCCCAAAATCTGCCACTCTTCTACCTCTTCCTTTGTTTTCCAGCTCAATTGCTACCTTTTTCTCTTTTTTCGGGTTGTTTTCCAGCTCAATTTAATTTGATTTTTTAAGTTTCTTTTTTTTTTGGATTTGAAGTTCATCTTCGTGATAAGGTTTATACTTCCTGATTAACAGATCAGATGGGATTGGAAATGTAAAGGGAGATGGAAATCGAGTGAGTTTGTACAAAGGCGTAAGGTATTTCTAACAAACCCTAGATCTATGTTTTTGTTTGATTGATTGTTCAGATTAATTCTATTCTGAATTGGAGCGTTGTTCCTCTTTTCTCCTTGTTCGTTCGGAACTTGAAAATCTGATTCAAGATAGTAGTTAAGAGTTTAGTTTCTTTCTGTATGATTTAATTTATGAATATTCGATTTGGAAGTTCGATTATTAGATGGATGTTGAGAATCGATGATGGTTTTGGGTTTGTCTAATTTTGAAATTACGATATTATTGATTTTATAATCATATGTTTTCTGGATGATTTGAATTCCTTTTCTGTGATTTTTTCTGTTACAGTATACTGGAGATCGAGGATGAGGATGATGCTGATGATGTGTGAGGTTGGTCGATTTATGGTTTTATTTTTTAGCTTTTTTTTCCTTTTGAAATTTTATGTGTTTGTTAATTTTTAGTGTTTACAATAGTTTTGCTGTTTTTTGCCTTCTCTCTTTTTTAATGATGATTATTTAGTTTGCTGAAATCTCTTTATTGCAATTTAATTGAATTTGGATGATTTCATTCATTTAATGTTTTTAGGTTATGGGATGTGGTGATTTGTTTTTTAATTTGTGGTGTTTTGCATTGTACGTGGTTTGGGTTTATCTTTGTCACCATATTTGAATCTGACCATTGCAAATACTAAATTTAGGGGTTTCTTCATTTTTATCTTTGCCCCTTCTCATCCACTTCCTCAATTTTTTGCAACACATTTATATTTTGTTTTGATTTTAACTATGTAAAGAGTATGTTTTAAGTTAATGGACTTTACAGTGAGAAAATGACTACGAAAGTCAGTTTTTTTTTTGTTTTTATTTTTAATGGCTAACCGAGGAAAAGAGAGAAGGCACCGTTTATATACTGTTACTTTTTTAGGGTTTTTGAATTCTGGTTAATTTGGAGTTTTGGGGTTAGGAGGGAAACCCTAATTGAAGTGTGTGGTGAATAGTAGTTGTTGAATTGGCCGATGAGGAAACCTAATTGAAGCGTTGCAGTTCTCTGCTTTGGGATTTGATTGCTATCGGTTTTGCGCGAAAAGGTTTGAATTCTAATGCGTTTTAATTGTGATTTTGGAGTTTTGGGTTTGAATTTTGATGCTCAACCAGGAGTGTAATTCTAAGATCAAGTCGAAAAGAGAAATAACGCAAGGCGCAGAAGCCAAGCCAAGCGAGCTTCAAAGCGTCGAGGCGAGTTTCAGACTGTACCATGACTATCTTTCTGCGATGAATTAAGTGAGGATGTCATATGATCGGACTATTGGCATTAGCTAAGACAAGTTTGATGAATGTAAGTATGTCAAGCTTCCGTTCTCCCTCTTACATATCTTATTTTTCGTTCTTTACTTTCTTACTTTTAGGAAAATGTCTCTTATTTCTTGGCAGATTCATTCTTCAATATTAATAGTGATTATTTATGATGTGAGTTATTTTATGTTATGATTTTTTTTAGAAGAGGAGGAAAATACAAAAACAATGGTTTTAAGGTCGTTGTTTGTTGGCTGGCTGGTTTATCAATTCAATAGTATTCAAATGGAGTTTTTTTTTTGAATTATGATGGTTTATATAGTAGTGAGTAAGTTTTTCTATGAGATGTCACAATTTCTTCATTTATGTGAAGTGATGTACAGGCTGTTTTCTACTTGTTGCTACTTTCGTTGGTTTCATGTTCATATAATGTACAACAGTAGACATTTCCAGCCAGCATTTGGTCTCCCTTACTCTCTACTTTCTCTCGTTTGATTGCTCCTTCCCCCTTTTGATAATTTGTTCTGATATTTTGTTTTGTTTTTTCTATTATAAGTAGATGAGTGCAATTATGATTATGCTTGCACTGTATTATGAATCTCGAAGTCTTAGATATAATTATGATATGTATCCTTTTGCACTCATTTTATATTTTTATAGGGTTGCTTGAACTTCTATTGATGCATGAGTTATTATGGTACCCTTTAGATGTATAATTGTTGGTAGGGTATCACCTTTTGACGCATGTATTGTGATGATATGCTCAGGTGTGTTGAACGGTAAAAAGTGAAAAGTAATGAATTATTCTTGTACCTGCGTTGCAAATAATTCTCTATTAATAAGCCAAGGGGGAGCGCAATGGTGTCCCCCTATGAAATTAACCTAGGTACCCTTCAGATTTTGACTATTAAAATATATATATTAAAATTCAAATATAGTTAAAACTTAACATCTAAAATGGAAATAATTGCTCATCACAAGTTTAATGCATTTATTCTAAACAATAAATATGAAAATTTACCATTAATTATTTATCAATTAATAAACAATTAAGTACTCTTTTACATTAAAAAATAATATTCAAGGGTTAATCTATTCAAAAGACAATACGAAGTAGGTTGCGTAAAATATATGAACAAACAAAGTATACATTAATGAAACTATACTATTATTCTACATAAAAATTCAAACAAATGAGTACCGTTATTTTTATTTTCAATTATTGTCTTAAATCATAGTATTCAACTTCTTCAAAAATAATTTCATCAGTATTAATATAAATACTAAAGAAAAGAAAATTTGGTGGGAGACTAAGTCACAAAGACACAAGCAAGACATGTAACTAGAAATTAAAATGTTCAACATTTAATTTTTTACTTTTAGCAATATGCACAAAAAAAAAAAAAAAGAAAAAATTATCGATAAAAAATATTCAAGCACGCATCGCGTGCATCAAATCTAGTCTTCTGGTCAAGCTTTTCCTGGTAGTTTAATTAATTTTCCTTTTTTTCTTGCAGGGCAGAAACCTTCTGAGCTGTATGGAAAATAACTTGGAGAGAGAGCTTTGAAGTAATGCATTTGAAGTTGGTGACTACAAATGGTTAGTATTCTTTTGTAGCGTAATTGCTAATTGTTGTCTTTGTTTTGATATTTATCTGTTTGTGTGGACTTGTGTTTTTGTGAAGGTTGTACGGCGTATAAGTGTAACAATAGTTATATATAATATGTTTATTATTTTTTGCTATTAAGTGATCTCTCGACCTACTAGTTGCTATATGATCTGCAAAACTTTGACCTTCATATTCTTTCACCTGATGCGGGAACTTTTGACATTATGCTAAGACTAATATTGAAAGAGTAGTTTAGGAATGCATAATAAGTTTGTTAGTAGAAACTTTGAAGGGAGTAAGGAAGTTAATAGAGTGCCGCTGGGAGAAACCTATTAGTTTTTCCAATTAATTAAAAAATTAGAGACAGAAACAAATTAATGTGTTTGAATATTGACAGGTTTATGTGCTTTTCTTTCAAGAAAATCAAATCCTCAACATAGATTGATACTATCATACTGCAATATACAATATAATCAAAGTACTTTAATCATAACAATTAATCATTATCTTATGGATTTCTTTGTTTTTTGTATCATCACCCTGATTCTTGTTAGATATGTCGGATCTTAAGCATAATTATATGCATTATGTATTTAAACTAATTAACTATCATAGTTAACAAGAAGTCCAATGTAGCTTATTGTTTGTAAGTTGTAAGTTGTAATAATGAATTTCACTAAGGTTGTTTTTAATGTGCATGCCTTTTGTTGCTGATATTAAATGTACATTTTACAATATTTTTAATAAAATATTATTTCAAGGATGCAATTAGTCTTGCAAGAGAATTCTTTGACTCTACAATTATATCATTGGGATATAAGTTCTAACGAACGGTGAGTCGTTGACCTTATGACCTTATTGAGAAAGTCGAATTTAGGTAGCTTTCCTTTTTCTTTAATTTTTGTAGTGGCAGATGTGCAAGTGTAGCTTAAAGCTAAAAAGTGTATATAATTATGTTGTAATTGTATCGTGGTAAGTGGTAACTCTTGTAAGGTTTCGTATATGTTAGCCATTAGGCCCATATGTACGGCACATGGACAGACTTATTGATTTTATGCTGCAAATTTGCAATGGTATGATTAATTTGTAGATCTTAGACTAAGATGGTAAGTCCATTCCTGATGAATTATGTTTGATTTTCTCATGATGATTTGTTTTGCAGAAGTATCGATTACATGTAGATGAGGAAACCAGCGTGGGGTGCTTGCTTAACTTTGATCAAAATCAGTTTATTTGAAAGATTTACTAACCTTGAGCGATTTTACAGTTGTGCTCAAATGGACAGTCCACTCTATCAACTGTATAATTTAAATGCTTTGTGACCAGCTTGTTGAAAAATGTTACGGAGTATTTTTAAGAGGTGTATTTGTGTAGTTTCCTTATTTCTTTTTGAAGAATTGTTAGCTTATTTTCTTGTTTATGACAGAGGTGTAGTTTCCTTTTCTTTTTGAAAGAGCTAAGGGAATGATTATTATTTCATTATTAGTCACTCCGTCACAAGGTTAAGTAACATCGTGGTGGTTGGGTTCCTTAATTGAACACTTATATTAGTGTGTGTAGACACCTGAAAATGTGTCTCCCAAATGAGTAATTCTGACTGAAAATAATATCTGCGTCTCGCGTTTGTTTCGACTCGGAAAAGATGTTTGAACTCACGAAAGTTGGAAATACGTGAGGTCGTACTCGGAACTTATTGAGCAAAGGTCCTTACAGGCAACATGTTTTCTTTCGGTTTTCTCGATAAACTCAAAGGTTTTCCAAAGGTTTCAAACGAGTTAAGCTGGCGATTCTCGTGCTTTTTTGTTTTCCATTCATGTGCGTCAATTTTTTCTGAATTCCGCCAATATTTTAATTATTTTTCTGATTTTTCTATGATTTCTATGAATTTTGCAATGTTTAAATACGCAGAATACGCAGAAATAACGTGAATAATTAGGAAAATACTATTCCGAAAATACGTGGAACTTCTAGAACATTCTAGAAATCCTTTGGAGAGCAAGGGTGTCTAGGTGCGTCGAATCAAGGGAAATCACGAATAAAATCGGAGGAAATCAAAACATATCGAGATTTTTGGAAAAAATATGCAAAACATTGAGCGTATATACGCTGAAATGGACGTATATAGCTCCTGATGAGCGATATATACGCTCCATTGAGCGTATAAGTCACAATACACACGATTCTTGCCAAAAAATTTATACAAATTGAGAAGCGTATATACGCTGGAAATGGCGCGTATATACGCTCCTCACCTGCGTATATAGCTCATCCCAGCGTATATACGCAGGGTTTTTTCCTGCCTCGTTTTTGCCTCGTGCCTATAATAACTCTGCCTTGCTCAGTTCGAGAACGACTTGAATACGCACATTCACGACTCAGAACTTCACAATTTCACAAGACTCAAGTCACAAGACACATCAAAACACTCTCAAAACACTCAAAACACATTCGATTTTCAATTCAAAGCATCGATTCTTCGAATCAACAAGCGAAATAAGGTTATATCTGAGAATTACTCACCAAAAACCTTTCTTTCACTCTTTTTCAATTCCTTTTGTCTCTTTAATTTGACTAACCATTGTTATGAGTTTTATATAATTAAAGCAAGTAGAACTCACTTTGTAATCGTTTCATGTAATATAGTAGGTTTTCTTAATATTTTCATTGTTCCTTTGTTTTCTCTTGATTTTCATTTATTATTATACATATTATTATTGTCAATACTAACTCGTTTGTTTGTCTATTAGCAATTCAATCGAAAGGCGATTCTCTTGAAGTTTTATTCTTATTCTAACGATTTGATTGTTTGCAGTGACAAGGTGGAGGGCACACATAAATATCATTATGCCTTACTAACCTTTGTTTTTTTCATGTGTCTCTATGTATATATATCAATCACACTTGTATATATTGTTAAACAAGACCGGAATTTAATCGTTTGTCACATTAAAGTCAGATACAATGGACGATCGGTTTTCTGAGCACCTTATTACATTGACTACAATCAATGTGACGCCGCTTATCCATTGTAGAAGTCTTGGTTTGGTTCATAATAGCAACCCACCTAGTAATTAATGACTTTCAAAGTAAAATCAATAGGCTCTTTTGAATTCAATTGTTATGATTTATGGAACTACAATGGACCGAGTAGAGGCCGCTACATGCGGGCGATTGGGTTCAGATCTGATTCGTACCATGTCCCCGAACCCACGACTGGTTACTTGATGGACGTGGGGCCATTAATTTGGCACCAATTTTTTCGGGCGTCCGTGAATAACTTATAGGCCGGTGGCGATCCCCTCAATTCGACGACACACCCAACGCATTCACATGCGGATTCCATGGCTCAACTCCATGACACTTGAAGCTGAGGTCAACGCCCTGCCTAGGCGGGGCGAAGCCCTACAGTTTTTGGCGACTTCACTGGGGATAATCACATTTGGTGGAGTGGACAACGAAAGTCTCGTAGTTCCATATTCATAATCAATTGAATTTTGCTTGTGACCGTTCGAATAGGGTCATGTCTTAGGCACCGTTGGTCTCAATGGGCATGTTCTATGATGCTCGAGATCACTTAAGGGGGGATTTTATCTGGTTGCATGTGTTATTGATCACATGGCTAAGGTAAGTCCTATCCGCCCATGCCGCGTATGCACGTGTTACTAAATGCGTGTATATAAGGGTATATTCGGCCATACATCACAATGTTTTGTGGTGGTGAAATTGGACCCAGCTCTACTTTTAGGCATGGTACAACTATCAGACTTAACAGCCGACTTATAGTTACTTAGATCCTGACCTTAAGTGAATAAATTGGTTTTTGTTGTTCCAATGAATGGCTTGTTAACTTGTGACTCTTTGTTCAGTCCACATCTTAGCCACAACTAAGCCCAGTCCCTTAATGTGGTTTTGGTTCAGACATGAAGTTTGTTGATCCATTAGGCCCATTCCAATCCAATTTAATTTCAAACTCCATTCGACCTAGAATTGACCTAGTTCGATTCAATCCAAGAGTCTTAAATCTGACTTAGATTCGACCTTTTGGGCCTTAAAATCTGAATAAGGTTCAATTCATTCAAAATTCATTCAAGAACCTTAAATTGAATTTAGGTTCATATTCAATTCAACCCAAGAGCCTTGAATCTGAATTAGGTTTCGCTTCAACTTCAACCAAGAACCTTAGAGCTGAACTAGGTTCGATCATAAGACTCAACCTAGGCCCATTCAAATTTCAAGTGGTTAGTAGGTCTAAGAGGTCCTTAATTCTGAAATAGGCCCATCTTAGGTTTGAATCTTTCTCGAGTCGATGCACCTTAAATCAATTTAGGTCTAGCCATTCAAGTCTATTTCGAGTCCAGTTCCTTAAGTCCAAGAACTCAAACTGAGTTGTGTTGTTCTTAAGAGTTTCAATCTTTGTTTCTGGGTTCTAAAGTGTAATTCTGCTTGTTTTCAGCAAGATAGCAAAGACTCGCAACTGTTCTTGGGGCCAGAAGAGAGTAACAAGAAGCCAAACCCGACGCGCTCCTGATCACCAAGACACTTCCATGGAAACATCGAACAACAGTCTTAACGCTATTCTCGAAAAGCTTGAGTCTGTGAATTTCGCGCCTTGATGCCAGAAAGAGCATTGGGGAGTGAAAGAAAAGCGACCCAGGAAAAGACCTCCGAGTCTGACGGGAGGGAGAAGACGATGCTGAAACACCACTTCTCCTCCAAAGCTCTGAGACGGAAAAAAGGGTGGAGCAACTAGAAGAGATGGTCAAGAGAATGTCCGAAAGATTCAGTTCAAGGCTCGTGTTGCTGATTATGAGATTAAGGGCCAGCTTCCAAAGAAGTTGTCATCACTGATTTGCCCAAGTTCAAGGGAACTGAAGACCCAGAGGACCATCTCCCACTTCAACATCTCAATGGTCCTTAAGGGAATGAGCAAGAGAGCTATTCACTTCGTGTTCCCTATTACTTTGGACACCATCCATCCAGGTGGTTCAAGACTCTGAACCAAGCCAAGCCTCGATGATTGGGAATATATCAAACACGAGTTTCTAAAGCAGTACAGGTACAATTCCCAGCTTCCTGTTGGTCTCCGTGAACTAAGGCCAGCCAAGCAAGGTGAGAGAGAAAATTTCTCTACTTTCCTTAATAGGTTGGAGGGAGAAGGCCGCTCAATGACCAATCGACCGAATGAGGAAGATCAAGTTTCGCATGGTCATCAAGAACTTCAGCCCAAGTATCTGAGAGCCACTCAAGTTTCAACCCATTGATTCATTTACTGGGCTCTAACAAGGTTGAGCCTCCTACAGTCGAGGAAGATGTTCAAGCCCAGAAGTCTAAGGTTACGGTGGGGCTTTAACAAGAAAGGTGGCTCCTCTTTTCCAACACTGATCAAATCAGCCACTCACAATGACAACTCTTCTAACATCCTGGCTTCTTCAACAACAGGCATCGGGACACCAAGGACATTTCTCCAATTGGTATGACTTATGAGCAGGCTTTTGATAGACTAACTGCAAAGGTGCACTTGCTCCTATTGGACCCACTCCAGACCTTCAAGATGATAAGAAATCTAGGAATTGGAATCCCAATGCCTATTGCAAATTCCACCAGGAAGGGGTCACACCACTGAGAACTGCATCGTTCTGAAGCACAGGATTCAAGACATGGTTGAAGATGGTCGCCTCCCAGTTCCACCGCGGGCGAGGATAAGATCAACATCAAACCAACACCCTTGCTAAACCATGAGTCGCCCCAAGGCGTGGTTAATTGATCCATGCGGCCTTCTTTAGATTAAGTCATCGAGTCCTAGTACCTAGCACTATGTTCTTTCAATTCGTTGTCTTTTGAGTCTATGTAGTCTTTCAAAATAAGCCATGTATGTCTCAAATTTTCTTCATCAATAAATTGATTCATTTTGGCAATATTATTTTCTAATTCTATGCAAGTCTTCAACACTCATTGGCCACAATTGGTTTAATCTAATGCTGATTCATATTACTAATTTGAACAATGCCCAGAGAGGCCTTCTTTCACAAGCTCCACAAAATGACCTCCCCTTCATTCCTTTGTCACATCAAATCAAAATCCCTTGCAACCTTTGTGAGCCACAAACATATCATTAGCCTACCTTTCTTTCATCACCACATCTTACCTAACAACGGTGCGTAGGAAAAGACACGTGCAAAAAAAGAAAAAAAAAAAAGAATAAAATATGCAAAAAGAAAAAGCAAAAATCAAAGTTCAATACGAAAGTTTTCACAAATGCAATCAATTTCAAAATCCAAATCCAAAGTTCAAAGCCAAAACAAAAAAGCAAAAGTCTAAAAAGCACACTGCGCACGTGGGTCACTTCATCAAGCCTTTTCAAACCTCAAACCACAGCCTCACATTACAACCACAAAAGCCCTCTCACACGAGGCTTGTTCAAATCACCATCGAACTACGTTGGTCTGATTCCGTAAGGATACGTAGGAAGCTCTTCTCGAGTTCGACCGCATCAGCATAACATTAAATGTTTGAGGCTTTGAGTTGCTTTGACTTGCTAAGAATTCGATTATGGTTTTGCCAGTCAAGACCCTTACATAGACTCATGTTTGAACAACATCATTAGCCACCTCGCATCTAGCACATCTTTGACCCAGTCACAAATTTGACCCTTTTTAATTCTCGAACATAGCCTATTTTTGGTCACTTCAAGGACCATTGACTCAATCCAAAGAAGTAAAGCCACTGACCTTTGGGTCAGTACAATCTTGTTGGGGAACTCATCCGACACAAGTCTATACCACGTTCCCTATGTGACTCTAAGCCGTAACCACGTTGTCTCAAAGTCTCATCTGGGGGGCTCGTTGTCATCATGGCTCCTTAATTTCCAGTTGGGGGCTTCTTGTTCCCTAAGGCCCTATTCGTGTTCGAGTCCTTTGCTATCAAGTGGAAATCCTGAAAATTCACTTTTGGACCCTGTCTCTTTCAATCAAAGTCACTGTCTCGTCAATGTTAAGTCAAGTCACAGTCTGCGTCCAAATGTCACTCTTTTCTAAGTCACTCTTCAATTCTGACAGTCTCTTCATTGGCCCTTCGGTCTTAGGATTAGACCTAGTATCACTCTTTTCTGTCTAGATCAGACTAAGACGGACTGCTTCCAAATTAAAGTCACTTTCAAATATGTCTAGAATCAGACCTAGACAAAGTCACTTTCAAAACATGTCTAGAATCAGACCTAGACAAGTCACTTTCAACATGTTGAATCAGACTAGACATCACTCAATTATGTCTAGAATCGACTAGACAAGACGACTTTCAAATCATGTCTAAACCAGACACCTAGACAAGACCCTTTCAATTCAAGAGACTCTTCAAATCATGTCTAGAATCAGACCTAGACAGGATCTTCCCAGATTCATGTCTTAACCAGACCTAGACAAAGAACAAGGCCACTTTTCAAAGCCACTCTCAAACCATGTTTAACAACCAGACCTAGAAAGACTCCTTCATACTTCTTCAAACATGTCTAAAACAAGACCTAGACAAGACTCCCTTCAAGACTCTCTCAAACATCGTCTAAAACAACCTAGACAAGACTCCCTTCAATGACTCTCAAACCATGTCTAAAACCAGACCTAGACAAGACTCCTTCAATGACTCTCTCAAACCATGTCTAAAACCAGACCTAGACAATGATCCTTCAAATGACTTCTCGAAACATGTCTATAAACCAGACCTAGACAGACCTCCTTTTAATGACTTCTCTCTAACCATGTCTAAACCATGACCTAGAACAAGAGACTCCTTCAATGACTCTCTCACACCATGTCTAAAACCAGAAGTACCTAGACGAGACCTTTCAAATTCAAAAGACTCTTCTAATCATGGCTAAAACCAGACCTAGACAAGACCCTTTCATAATTCAATGACTCTTTCAAACTATGTCCTAGACCGACCTAGACGAGGCCCGTTGTTTTTCGGCAAAATTCAAAGACTCTTGACTCATGCCTCTCTCTCATATCAAGGTCACAAGTTACAGTCAACATGCATGCAAATTCGCTAGCATCAAAACAGACCTATGACGTTCACCCAGGTAGTCCTTAATCCTGAATTAGGGCTATCATATTCAAGTCAATGCTCTTTCTTCGGAAAGCATTGGGAGCACACTAGCATTGCTCCCAGTCAGCCAAACGGGGAAATGACCGCTCAAGACTCAGGATCAGTACAGTACAAAGCACATACGCACCGCCATGGACACGGCTACAGAGTAAAACTACTTTTGTTTTGCAGGTACCGGCGAAAAAGGGTAAACTCAGGGTGCAGAACGTCTTGCAGTTGCTCTCCGTCCCGAATCGAGTATCTTTGGACTTTCGTCTACGAGGCACTTATGTCTCTCAGACTCAGTCAAAGTGGGGGCTTCTGTAGGGACACCTGAAAACTGTGTCCCCCCAAATGAGTAATCCGTTGATGAAATATATCGCGTCTCGCGTTTGTTTTCGACTCGAAAAGGATGCTTAACTCACGAAAGTTTGAAATTGACGTGGTCGTTCTCGAACTATTGAGCAAGGTCACTTACCAAGGAAAATGTTTTCTTTCGTTTCTCGATAAACTCAAAGGTTTTCCAAAGGTTTTCAAACGATTTAAGCTGGCGATTCTCGTGCTTTTTTGTTTTCCATCATTGTGCGTCACAGATTTTTTCCTGAATCGGCCAATATTTTTAATTATTTTCTGATATTTTCTATGATTTTCTATGATTTTTGCAAATGTTTAAATACGCAGAATCACGCAGAAATACGTGACAGTAATTAGGAAAATACTACCGGAATAACGTGGAACCTCCTAGAATTCTAAAATCCTTGCTTTGGAGAGCAAGGTTGTTAGGTGCATCGAATCAAAGGGAAATCACGAATAAATCGGGGAAATCAAAACTATCGAAGATCTTTTGGAAAAAATATGACAAAACCATTCGAGGTATATCAGCTGAATGGGAGCGTATTATACGCTCCTGAATGAGCGTATATCACGCTCCATTTGGCGATATAACGCTCAAAACAATATCACACGATTCCGCCAAAAGAATTATCACAATTGAGAAGCGTATATACGCTGGAAATGAGCGTATATACGCTCCTCACCTGCGTATATACGCTCATCCAGCGTATAATACCGCAGGGTTTTTCCTGCCTCGTTTTGCCTCGTGGCTATAAATACTTCCCTGCCTTGTCAGTTCGAGACACGAGCTGAATACGCAATTCACGTGATCAGGAACCTTCACAAATTTCGACAAGACTCAGTCACAAGACACATCAAAAAACACTTTCAAAAAACACTCAAAACACATTGTGATTCAGATTCAAAGCATCGATTCTCTCGAATCAACAAGCGACTAAGGATACAATCTGAGATTACTCACCAAAACCTTTCTTTCACTCTTTTCAATTCCTTTTGTCTCTTTATTAATTTGATAACCATGTTATAGTTTTAAATATAATTAAAGCATGTAGAACTGCACTGTGTTAATCGTTTCATGTAAATATGTAGGTTTTTTAAGATTTTCATTGTTTCCTTTGTTTTCTTGTGATTTTCATTTTGATTTATTAACATATTATATTTCGTCAAACTAACTCGTCTGTTTGTCTCAATAGCAATTCAGAGTCGAAGCGATCTCTTGAAGTTTTATTCGTTATTCTAATGCGATTTGATTGTTGGACAGTGACAAGGTGAGAAGGAACACATACATACATTATGCCTGTACTAACCTTTGTTTTTTTTCCATGTCCTTATTGTAGTATATATTCAATCACACTGTATAGTTGCTTAAAACAGACACTGGACTGTTAATCGGTTTGTCACGCATTAAAGTCAGATAATCTACTGGACGTGATCGGTTTTCTAAGCACGCTTTATTAAACATTGTGACTACAATCCAAGTGACCGCTTATCATTTGTAGAAGTCTTAGTGTTTGTTATATAGCAACCCACACTAGTGAATTAACGCATCATTTAAAGTCAATCAATAGGTCTCTTTTGATTCATGTTTATGAATTATTCGGAACTACAATAGAGGACCGAGTAGAGGCGCTACTCGGGCGAATTGGGTTAACAGATCTGATTCGTACCATGATCCGCCGACCCACGACTGCTGGTTATATGATATGGACGTCGGGGCCATTAATTGGCCACCATGTTTCGGGCGCGTCCGTGAATGAACCTATATAGGCACAGTGGCGATCCCATCAATTTCGAACGCACACGCCCCAACGCATTCACATGCGGATTCCATGGCTCAACTCCTAGCACTGAAAGCTGAGGTCACGCCCCTTGCCTAAAGGCGGGCGAAGCCGCTACAGTGTGTAATCATTTATTTACATAATCAATGCATTTCTAATTGATAGACTTTTGTTTAATAGACCGTCGGGGCACCGCGTCGCATCGCGCGCGTGCAACGGTTAGTAATTCTAAAAGTTAGTAGTAGTAGTAGTAGTATCTGCTATTATTACAGTGAAGGGGGAGGAAGATGGTGTCCCCTCTTTCAAAAATACAATTATACCATAACTAATTGAGTATTAATTGACCTTCTATAAAAAATAGAATTAAATTAAGGTTTCATACATATATTATAATGCAATTTTCTAATTCTTGCCGATATATATATGAAGATGAAAGAAAATTGAAGATTTCAATTAAATATTTTACAATGAAGTTAAATTATTGTTTTATACTGACTGTTAGAAATGATTGTGCATGAAAATTTGAGTAAAAATTAGGTTGAACATGTAAATTAATTATAAGGAAATGGAAAAATTTAACGATGAATTTATACTCATAGGTGCTTAATATTTTAACCTAACTATAGTTTGATTCATTTAGTATCGTACTCTTTATTATGTTCAATCCAAACTTTTTGCTACATTTATCAATTCAAACTATAGCACAATTTTTTTTCCACTTTATTTAAGCACAAGATTATTTCCTCGTTCTATACATCCACTTTTAATAACTACTAGGTTTAAGAATTGTTTACAACAGACAAACGAAAAACATATTGATTAAAAGATGTAAAAACAATAAAATTAAATTTAGTACTTATAGGTTTGTTAGCGACGCGAATCATAATGATCGTAATTGATGTTTAGCAATACGTACTTTGATAATTGCAGCGTTAATAGGCGTGCATAAAGAATTACGTATGTAGCAAGTTAGTCGTGATATGGCAGTATTTAGCTAGTGGGCTTATGTTAGTCATACAACGTAACTATTCAATAGCGCTGTTGCATATATGTTAATTGGTGTTCTGTTAGTTAGTTGTAAGGGTGAGCTGTGAGTTGTGAGCAGTGATCTGATGTATGCAAGTTGTGATTGATTCTTGAGCTTGGTCTATAAATACCCAAAGCTCCCTATTGTAATGCATTGAACTTAATAGAAAACTCACAAAGTTAAGTCTCTCTCTTAATTCTGATTTCTCTTTCTCTCTCTATTTTTTGTGATCACTGTTACATTCATCATACAAGGAGATCATTACCTCTTGTATCAATGGTATCCTACAGACAGGTTATCCTTTCCACAATCCGCTCAATTTTCAACCCAAAACCACAGAAAACACCCTACAATTACAAACCCACAAAATTAGCCTTCAAATTGTTCTTGTTGTTACTCAAGGCTGGCACCTGTTACAAGAAGAGCAATAGAGGAGCAATTAAAAGAGTTGGAGAAGAAATTTAAAGAGCAATTTTGACTAGATTAGATTGCAAGAATTAGTAGAGATGATCAGGGAGATGAAAGAATTTGGAGGCAGTAGTGCTGATGAGTCTCTAAAGAAGATAGTATCAAAACAGAAGGTGCAAGGTATGYCACCTAAGATATAATTTCCTACATTTGATGGATCTAATGCTAGAATTTGGATCAAGAAATGAAGTAGGTATTTTCAATTGATGAATCTAAGTTGATTTACCATCTTTATACACGACCYATAAAGCTGAGCATTGAGTGTCTAGTTACTTGTCAATTAGGAAGCATGTGTGAATGGGATGATTTTATGATTGATGTTGTGATTGCTAGATTCAAAAATAAGTCTGGTGATAATGTTGTGGAATTGTTTCATAAATTGAAACAAGTTGGTTCCCTAGAGTCATATGTTGATGAATTTGAGCAACTTAGGTCTATCTTGATGCAATTGGGTCATGTGTTTT
>SNQN01008661.1:8699-28299 GCA_008642245.1 Bassia scoparia | reverse complement strand
CAAAGAAGTGAGAAAAATAAAGATAATCTGTAAAGAACATCTAAGTAAGTATCTAACCAAGCAAAATTACGTACGATGTTGTGGTAGACTGGTAGCACATTCAAATTGATAAACTTTACTGACGAAGTGACGAATGTTTGACTCATCAAACATTAATTAATAAGTAAAATACACAAATTAATGAATAATATATATCTATCTATATACTAATACTAAAACAATATCGACTAACATAACTTTTYCCTCCCAAACCTATTTATATTCCCTCCTAAAACTTACGAGTATTATGTTTTTATTGGGTTATGATATATACAACCCTTAGGGTTGCATATAAGAAGCTTGAAAAGGAAGGTTTTCAAAAAAGTAAATATTTATAACATTAAATTCTGTGCAATAATTTTAACATAAATCTATAAATACTTATCCTTTTAAGCAAGAATTTAATGCTTTATATGCAGTCCTAAGGGCTGCGTATAACATTTTCCTTTTTTATCTTAATTTTTTTTACATGTTACATTAATTTCATTATCACGGGGCGTTTGGCAAGTGGGAATGRAAATTTGGGTAATATAGRATGGGAATGCGAATGAGAATTGAAATATGAGAATTGATAAAATTAGYCTAATCCCTTGTTTGGTATTGATTTGGGAATAAATGAGGATTTCAAAAGGAAAACTAAAGAACTAAAATGGGATGAAGAAAAAGCTTTGAGCAAAAAAAAAAAAAAAAAAGAAAAGAAAAGAAGATTGAATTCCCACCCAAATAGCAACCCCCTAGGTAATAAAACTGTGGGAATTAACTCTAAATAATCCAGTTCCCCTTCCCTCAAATAATCTCATTCCCCATAAAAAAATGGGAATTAAGCACATTGGGTTTAAAATTCTCATTCCCACAAATATATTCCCACAAAACAAACACCCCTCAGTTCCCTAGATATGATTGTTGTCATTTAATTTTAAATAAATCTATATTTTTAAAAATTAATAAATTAAATAAGTTTGATTAGTTTATCATTTTCAAATTTTAATTAATGATTTTTTTTTCTAACTCATATTTCTTAACTACAACTAATGATTTAAAAAAAAAAAATGTAAATCAGAGCATTTACTCGGAATCATCTAATTATTTAATAAAGTGTGAGTTGCTCATATTTCTCAATAACCCAAATCCTAAATTCTTATTGACTCTTAGGATTTTCGTGCTTTCTTCTTTATTCCCGCATTTCACAATTCAAAATATAGCATAATTTTTTTTAAAAATTTGAAGTTAAAAATATATAAAGCTATTATTATTCCACCTACACACCTATTTTGAAATAGGCAAAGTTAACGAGCCCCCCATGGCGTTAGATAAGATAACTAAAAGTTGAAATGTTAAATGAATATAAACATTAATTACACCGATATGACGTGTGATTTTTGTATTGCATTCCAAAATTTATACCATTTTAATAAATGTATTTAGAAATATATCGTTAAATATATTAGATACTGATGCAGCATAATTTCAATTGCTTCGAATTCATGTGTGAATATAAATAGTTTGATTTTTTAAAGAACAAATACAACTTAAAATACAAAGAAAAAAAATGGCAAACAAAAGTAAAAGCCAAGGATTAATCGTATTGATATATTAAACATGTAAATCTATTAAGAACAATTAAAATAGCCTTGAGCTTGTTTACATTAGCTTATTTTCAGTTTAGTTCAATTCAGCTTCATTCAGTTCAGTTCAGTTCTTAACCCAATTTCTCTCTCTCATAAAATATTCAATTCAGTTCAGTTCAGTTAATGTAAACAGGCCCTTAGTATGTTATTTTTCCCGTGCTATTGTACTGGTACAATCTATTATTGATGAACACAAACTAATCTACATTATTATACTAAAGCAATCTCAGTCTTTTATTTTTCCTCTCAAAATTCCCTCTCATTTCCCCTATTTAATGATTTAATATTATATGAAAAAATACTAATAATGATTATAAGTTAATAAATATGCTTTGAAAATATAAGGTTGAACTCTAAATTTGAATACTTTTATTTTTAGAAAAATATGTTTAATTCGGATAATTCAAAATTTATTTTAAAATCGAGCATTTGATCCGAAAGTATATAATTATTTAAATTCGAGTTTCGATGAATATATGAATGATTGAATATTTAGAGCATTTGGTTTGGGTATTTCATTAATACACTCAATAATAAGATATTTTTTGGAAAATGTTTGATAAAGGGGCTGAGAGTGCTCGTCGAAGAACTAGCCAAAACAGAGGATAAACCAGAAAGAGAGAGAGAATAGAGAGAATAAAAAGAGAGGAGAGAAATGCAGAAAGTTGTTATGACATAATCATCCAAATCCCAATACAATGGTTGTTATAACCAACCAAGTACAAATCGACAATAAGAACAATAATGGTAGGAATGTAAATAAGAACAACTGGAAAAAGAAATACAAAATTGAAGTGAATTATAACATCCTGTATCAAAGCCTCCCCTTTAGCAGCCTTGTCCTCAAGGTTGCAGCAGAAACCCAGGTATTGAGCTTCAAAATCAGATATATCCATCCAGGTAGTTTCTAAACAGCTTGTTAGCCCATTGAACCAAATATTGTCCTAGGCAGTCCTCGCACAGTGATGCTTCTGGACTGAATAATAGCAGCAGGTAAGAGAGGTTGTTGTTGCTGATGGGGTGTCAACCCAAGCAGGTACATTGCGATTGAAGGGAGCTCTCCCCTAAATTCTTTAAGCTGGGAGATATGAAATATATGGACTTTAGTATAGGAAGGAAGTGAAGCTTTAAGCCACCTTCCCACACAAGCAATGACTTTGAAAGGCCAAAGAACCTAGGAGAGAGTTTGTTGTTACTTCTGAACTGGACAGATTGCTTCCTGTAGTTATGCAGCTTCAACCACACCCAATCTCCCACCTGAAAGCTTCTCTCTGACCTCCCTTTGTCAGCTTGCAGTTTCATCCGATGTTGTGCTTTCAACAAATTACCTTAAGCAGCTTGATCACTTCCTCCCGCTTTTGCATACTCCTATCCACCACCACATTAGATGATCTCCGGGAAGATAAGGCAATGTAAGGTTGGGTTGGTTGACCATAAACAATCTCATAAGGAGTTTTGAGGATCGAAGTGTGGAAATGGGTGTTATACCACCATTCGGCCATAGGTAGGTACTTACACCATTCTTTAGACACATCGCTAGTCATACGTACATCTTCGAGGTAGGTTTCAATGCACCTATTGACCACTTCGGTTTGGCCATCCGTTTCAGGGTGATAGGCCGAAGACAAGAGGAACTCCGAGCCATGTAGTGAGAATAAGCCTTGCCAGAATTGACTGAGGAAAATAGAGTCTCTGTCACTAACTATACTCCTTGGCCAACCATGGAGTTTGAACACATTATCAAGGTAACTTTGGGCCACCTCAACTGCTGTAAAAGGGTGAGCCAAAGGCATAAAATGGCTATATTTACTCAGCCTATCAACCACAACAATAATGACAGAGTTGCCCATAGATTTTGGCAAGCCAGTTATAAAGTCCATAGATATGTCCACCCAAACGGCCTTAGGAATAGGTAATGGCTGAAGTTTACCCGGCTTGGCCACTGTTTCATACTTGGAAGATTGACATACYTGGCACTTCCRGACAAAATGGCTCACATCCTTGGTCAGACCCCTCCAAAAGAACAATTGTTGCACCCTCTTTAAAGTCTGTTCACGGCCAGAATGCCCAGCCTCTAACGACGAATGGTGCCATTGCAGAATTTTACCTCTGAGGTTCGGGTCTGGACCCACCACAATTTTGCCGAATCTCCTAAGCATCCCATCTTGAAATTTAAAGTTGGAAACCACCTCTTGTTGCTGCAATCTGTCTATAATATGCAAGAGGTTGGCATCAAGTGMATAACTGGYCATAATCTGATCCTTCAAGTTTGAATCAACCACGRAAATGGCTAAACAAAGGATTTCCGCACCAGGAATCCTAGACAAAGCGTATGCCACCACGTTCTCTTTCCCAGCTCTAYTGGATCTCATAATCGAACCCCATGAGTTTGGAGAGCCAAAACTATTGAAATGGAGTAGAAATCTTCTGTTGTAGCAACCACTTGAGGCTTTTCTGATCTRTCTTCACCACAAAATGAGCTCCCATGAGATATTGTTCCCACTTCTGTACARCAAAAACCACGGCTAGTAGTTCTTTTTCATATACAGACAACTGCTGAAGTTTTGGCCCCAATGACTTACTAATGAAAGCTAAAGGATGACCCTCCTGAAGCAAAACAACCCCTATCCCTCTTTTCGAAGCATCAATTTCCACGACAAAGACTTTAGTGAAGTCAGGAATAGCCAAGATAGGAGTACTTACCATAGCTGCCTTAAGTTGTTCAAAAGCCAWTTGAGCTGGTGGCGACCATTTAAAAGCACCTAGTTTAAGTAAATCTGTCAAGGGTTTACTAAGCGAAGCATAGCCCTTAACAWACCTCCTATAATAACTAGTGAGCCCAAGGAAACTTCGAAGTTCTTTGGCTGAAGTGGGGACCGACCATGAATTGATGGCAGCCAACTTTTGAGGATCTGTTTCCACACCCTTGCTAGAAATAAAGTGTCCCAAGTATTCAATCCGAGCCATAAAGAAAGAACATTTACTCTCTTTAATATATATAGCATTCTGCACTAAGAGATCAAAGACTAGGGATAAATGGATCCAATGCTCCTCCATATTCTTACTGTACACCAGGATGTCATCAAAAAACACTAAAACGCACTTCCGGAGCAACCCATGAAAAACAGTATTCATCCAAATCTGAAAGGAAGCCGGGGCATTGGTTAGCCCAAAGGGCATTACCAAAAATTCATAATGCCCCTCATGCGTTTTGAATGCCGTCTTATATACATCCTCAGTGTGCACCCTCAATTGGTGGTAACCTGACCCGAGATCAAGTTTACTATACACAGAACCCCAAGTTCATCAATGAGTTCATYAAGGATAGGGATGGGAAACTTATTCTTGATTGTCTTCTTATTGAGTTCCCTATAATCCACGCATAGCCTCCATGAACCATCCTTTTTCCCCACAAGGACTACCGGTGAGGCAAAAGGACTAACACTGTGCTGGATTATGCCTTTTTCAAGCATGTCACTGACCAATCGTTCAATGATGTCCCTTTGTTTTAGGGGATATCTGTATGGACGAATATTCGCAGCCCCACATCCTGATTSCAATGGAATTCTATGGTCATGAGACCCCCTGTGAGGAGGTARTACAGTAGGCTCAGTAAAAACCTCAGCATATTTGTCTTTGAACTCCTGCCAAGAATGGGAGAAAGTGTCCTGGTTGTGAGAACCTTGAAGGTGAAAAAGAGCAGCTTCCCCCTGAGAGCCTACAACCTGGAGTAAACACAACTGTCCAGCCTTTGACAATAGCCTGTGAGAAGGTTCGCCCTCAATGATATGCAAAGACTTAGGTGGAATACCCTGCAAAGTTATTTCCTGTCCACCCATGCGRAAAGTCATGAGCAATCGCTTAAAATCCCATGTAATAGCTCCTAGGGTACTAAGCCATTGTACCCCTAATACCATGTCACACCCACCTAATGGGATCAACATAACCTCAGTGACAAATGCCTTACCGTTTGTGTGCCAAATAAAATTTTTGCATCTAGATTGGCACACCAGGCCAATTGATTGCCATCAGCAATGGTAATGGCTTGGGAAGGCATTGGTTCAATGTTACATCCCAGTTTTTGAGCAAAAGCAAGGTCCACRAAGTTATGAGTGCTGCCCGAGTCCACAAGAATATGCAGTGGCCTGTCCTGCAGTGTAGCTTGAATTCGCATAGTATGRAAACTCTGACAACCCGCCAAAGCGTTTAAAGATATTCTGGGATCCACTGAGTCAGGCGCATCTACTACCATTTCTTCCAATTCTACCACTGCAGCATCCTCCTCATCCAAACTAGGGACTTCCACTTGAAAAAGTTGAGGCTCTTTGAACTGACATACATGATTCCTGGAATAAGGCGCATCACAATAGTAACACAAGCCCTTGGCTATTTTCTYAGCTCGAACTTCGGCAGGGATATACTTCACAGGTTTGGTGGTTTTGGGGCCATTGGGGGTGATTTTTGGTGGGATGGCAGGTTTATAAGTGGGAGTAGGTAATAGTGGTGGTTTAGAATTGGTCAGAAGGGGTATTTGATTTTGGTYTTTTGGAGCAGTAAAAGGGGGTTTGGGAATTTTGTGGTGTTAGCAGCAATARATTCCTCTTGCAGGCGAGCAAATTCAACGGCTGCTGCCATACTTGGGGGTTTGAATGCTCGGACAAAGGGTCTGATGGTGGGTTTTAAACCCCCAATGAAGCTATCCAGCAGATATTGATCCGGAAGCACATAACCACATTGAAGCAACACTGCCTTAAGGTTTTCAAAAGAATCAACATAATCCTCAATTGAACCCACCTGTTGCAACTTGTTAAATTCTTCAACAACATTAACTCCAGATTCATCCTTAAAACGAGCATTCACATCAATTACAAAATCGTTCCAATCAACATTTACACGGTTAGCCAAATAACTACTCACCCATGTCTCAGCCTTCTCAATCATATTCAATGAAGCCAGATCTACCTTCTGATTATCCGGAATTTTACATAATGCAAAATATTTGCAACATTTCTTAAGCCARATTCTAGGGTTACTGCCATCAAATTTGGGGAAATCAAGCTTAGGAATATAACTCAAAGGACGACTGGAATTACCTCTTTCCTCCCCTCGTGGAGAGTGAAGCTCATTCTCCTTCAGAGATTGTAGGAGTTGAGCGAGCTCCTCGAATCGCTGCGATTGGAGCTCCATTCGTTGTTCTAACGCCTTCAATTGAGCATCCATCGCCGCCACAGAACGCGTCACAACAGGCGCCAGCAGGAGGACGACGAAGGAGGAAGACGGTGGCAACGGAGTGGCTCTRATACCACTGATAAAGGGGCTGGAGGTGCTCGTCGAAGAATTAGCCAAAACAGAGGATAAACCCAGAAAGAGAGAGAGAAATAGAGAGAATAAAGAAGAGAGAGAGAGAAATGCAGAAAAGTTTGTTATGACATAATCATCCAAATCCCAATACAATGGTTTGTTATAACCAACCAAGTACAAAACGACAATAAGAACAGTAATGGCAGGAATGTAAATAAGGAACAWCTGAWAAAGAAATACAAAATTGAAGTGAAATTATAACATCCTGTATCAATATTCATATTGGTATGATTTGATTATTGTTAAACATTCATCGGGTATAAGTTACAAGAATAAACAGGGAAAATTCTAAGCTATACCCATGAGGTTTGGCACTTTCTAAGCTGTCTCCAAGCTTTTAAAAGTTCTACCCTTGTACCCATGAACTGCTCTCATTATCAGCTATACCCCTCCCAAATTTCTCCGTTAACTTTCCGTTAAAAACCATTAACTTTAAATAAATAAATTAGGGAAATTCTAAGCTATACACATGAGTATAGCAATTTCTAAGCTGTAACTATGCTTTTGAGACTTCTCAACTATACCCATGAATTGCTTTCATTTTATCAATTATACCCTCCTTTAAATCTACCGGTTAAGTTTTGTTAAAAAATCTGTTAACTTAAAAAAAAAAATCAGCCTAAATTCCCCATAACCACCACTTCTAAATAACCACCATAATAACCACCACCACCTTGCATCCATAGCTCCCTCACACAACCAGCCAACCTTCGACCCCATCACGTTGGCCCACCCCTAACTACCCAGTCAACAACTCAACCCCTTTCGAACTCCACCGTCCTCATTTGCACCACCCTCTACTCCCACACTCTCACAGTAGCACCGCCTTTCACTAGCGATTTGGCTCGCAAGTTGGGGCTCACTGGTGGATTGCTGGCAGATGTGGGGCTGCATGGTTCGGCTCGCAGGTTGGGCTCAATGTGGGTGTTGACGGTCGGGTGGTGTTGTGGTGAAGTGAGAGGAGCAGGTGGGTGTGGTGTTATTAGAGAAGATATGATTTTGGAGTTTTAAATTTTATTTAATTAAAGTTAACTGATTTTTCAATGGAAAGTTACGGAAGAATTAGGGAGGGTATAGTTGATAAAATGAAAGACAAATTCAATGGGTATAGTTGAGAAAGTCTTAAAAGCATAGTTACAAGCTTAGAAATTGCTATACCCATGTGTTATAGCTAGATTTCCAAATAACAAATATCTTATTAAACGATTTTAATATGAAATATGAACATTGTGTACGGATTATTTGGTTATAAATTATAACGTTTCTTTTAATTTTATTTTTTGAAAAAACAAATAATATAAATTATGTAACGCACGGGCTAATGCGCTAATCTAGCTACCAGACGATTCAAACCACGTAAATGGAGTTGGTTTTTTTTTCAATGAATATTATTATTTTTTTCGCATGGTGCAGTTGTTACTTCTGCCATGGCTGACTCCATTAATTAGGTATTCTTCTAAAATTGGTTGAGTTAGAAAGCAGAAACATAAGTGAGTTGTTGATACTTGTAATATCTAAGATTATCCATTTCAAGAAAAAATAGAATGAAAGTCAACTTGTTATTTAATTCATTACATTTACGACAACGTTCAACTCTTCTCTCAATTATTCTTCCTTCTTTTTTTGCGTTTTCTCTCTCCTCTTCTGAATGGAACAGTGCTTCGGCGCTCATTTATGATTTGCATGTAAATTTACTTCAATTTTTCTTCGATTTTCCCTGCTTTTCTCATTACCCATGTCACTGTCATATTTTGCAGTGTGAAATTTGCAGTGTYAACTGTTTCCAATAAATTCAAGCAGAGCATTGAACAAATACATATCTTCCTCTGTTTTCTTTCTTTCATTTTTTCCATTCATATTCTCCTCACAAAATATATCAATTATTTGTACTTTTGATCATCTGGGTGTTTGAGTATGCTGATAAATTTGTGCTGTTTTCAGTTAATGATGAAGTTTTAACTCAAAAATTGAGTCTTTTTTTTTATATATCAAATATTGCTCAAATGATGATAAACATGAGAAAATTGAGGTTTTTTCTATGTTTTTGCACTCTGTTTTTGGTGAATTTAGCTTCATGTCGTAGAAACACAACAATGGATACTCTTTTAGAAGTGAAGAAGTCATTTGGTGAAGACCCAAATGGAGTGCTAAAAAAATGGTCTGCAAAAAACCCGGATTTCTGCAAATGGGATGGAATCACATGTGGGGGTGATTCGGGTCGGGTCGTTAAGAGCTTGAATCTATCCGGGTCATCACTAACCGGGTCAATATCATCAGCATTAGGCGGTTTACATCACCTAACCCACCTTGACCTCTCAATGAACCAACTAAGTGGGCCCATACCAACTGCTCTTTCAAAGCTTTCCTCATCATTAGAATCTTTGATTCTCTTCTCAAACCAACTTAGTGGGCCCATCCCAGCTCAGCTGAGCTCACTCACAAGAATCACAGTCATGAGAATAGGTGACAATGATCTCACTGGTGCAATACCCTCCTCATTTGGGCAACTTACTAATTTGGTAAATTTGGGCTTAGCATCTTGTAGTCTTACTGGTGTGATACCTCCTGAAATTGGCAGATTAACAAAGCTTGAAACTTTGGTTTTGCAAGAGAATTATTTGGTTGGTCCAATACCATCTGAGCTGGGAAACTGCACTAGTCTTCTGGTGTTTTCTGCTGCAGAAAACATGTTGAATGGCACAATTCCTGAAGAAATTGGGCTACTTCAGAATCTTCAAACATTAAATCTTGCAAATAACACTTTGTCTGGTAAGATTCCTGACCAAATTGGTGAGTTAAGTCAGCTTAATTACCTTAATTTGTTGGGGAATAAGCTTGAGGGTCCTATTCCAAGATCGTTTGCCAAATTGAGTAATCTTGAAAACCTTGATTTGTCAATGAACAAGCTTACGGGAGGAATCCCAGAAGTGTTTGGACAAATGAATRAGTTAGTAAACTTAGTTTTATCAAGCAATAGCCTTTTTGGTTCCATACCATCTAGTATTTGCTCCAATAAAACTAGTCTTGAAAGCTTATCTATTGCAAATGCTCAAATTTCTGGTGAAATCCCACCTGAAATAAGCCAATGTCAATTCTTAAAAATACTTGATTTATCCAATAATACACTCAACGGATCGATACCAACCGAGTTGTATCATATGGTTGAGCTGACTGATTTGTATCTGTTCAACAACAGTTTAAGTGGCTCAATATCTCCTGCCATCAGAAACCTTAGCAAGTTGCTGACTTTGGCGCTTTACTTCAATAAGTTAAGTGGAACTTTGCCTAAAGAAATTGGTATGTTAAAGAATCTTGAGGTGTTTTTCATCTATAACAACCAGTTTTCAGGGGAAATTCCTTTGGACATTGGAAACTGTTCGAGATTACAGATGATTGACTTCTATGGTAATCAGTTTACTGGGAGTGTGCCKGCAACACTTGGGAGGTTGGAGCAGTTGAATTTCCTGCATCTGCGGCAAAATGATCTTGAGGGTGGTATTCCAGACACTTTGGGGAATTGCCAGCAGCTTAACATCCTTGACTTGGCCGATAATCACCTTTCGGGAGGAATACCCGCAGCGTTWGGAAAGCTGCAGGCCCTGCAGCAACTTATGCTGTACAATAATTCTCTCGGAGGTAATATCCCTAATGAACTGAAGGGCATGTCCAACCTGACTAGAGTGAATCTTTCAAATAATAAGTTGAATGGTAGTCTTGCTGCTTTGTGTAGTTCAACTGCATTGCTTTCTTTTGATGTGACTAACAATGCATTTGATCATGACATTCCACCCCACCTGGGGAACTCGCCTTTGCTTGAAAGGCTTCGACTAGGAAGCAACCGACTAACTGGGGAAATTCCTCGAACATTTGGGTCCATAAGCGAATTATCCCTGTTAGATCTTTCAGGAAATTTGCTTTCTGGTTCAATACCCTTTGAGCTTTCCTTTTGCAAAAAGCTTTCTCATATTGATCTCAACAAAAATCATCTTACTGGTAGAATACCAACATGGTTTGGTAGTTTGCCACAGTTGGGTGAAATCAAACTGTCCTCAAATTCATTTTTTGGTCCTTTACCACTACAGCTATTCAATTGTTCGAAACTCCTTGTTCTTTCTATCCAGGACAACCAGCTAAATGGCACCCTGCCCACTGAAATTGGTAACCTTGCTTCTCTCAATGTTCTTAAGCTCAGTAGAAACCAACTTTCAGGTTCAATTCCTCCTTCGATTGGCCAGTTAAGCAAGCTCTATGAGCTTCGACTATCACAAAACCACTTCACCGGTGAAATACCAGCTGAAATTTCTCAACTCCAAAATATCCAAATCATGCTGGATCTCAGTTTCAACAATCTCGTTGGACATATTCCACCACAAATTGGACTACTCACCAAGCTTGAAGCTCTCAATTTATCCCACAATCAGCTTACTGGTGACGTTCCTCCTCCGATTGGTTTAATGAGCAGTTTGAGTGCATTGAACGTCTCACACAATCACCTTGGAGGAAAACTTGACAAACAGCTCGGAAAATGGCCCGTTGATGTATTTGCCGGAAATCAGCTCCTCTGTGGGAGGCCCCTTCAAGATTGCAGTGCAACACACCGAAACAACCAAAAGCATACACTGGGATCAGTGATACTAATGTCAATTCTAACCGTCGTGGCTGCTGTGGTATTAATTCTTGGAGTTTCTATCTGCATCAAACGTAGAAGACTGCTGATCAAGAGATCCAGGGACATTGGCAGCACTTTTTCAACCAGTTCATCTAATGCAAACCGTCATTTGCTGAACCCGAGATCCCCAAGGAAACAATCAGAATACAGATGGGAAGACTTAATGGCAGCAACAAAGAATCTCAGTGAYGCATTTATTATTGGTTCGGGTGGTTCTGGTACAATTTACAAGGCCCAGTTAGCATATGGGGAGACCGTAGCAGTGAAGAAGATAGCACGGAAAGATGATCTTCTGCTGGATAAAAGCTTTGCTAGAGAGATAAAAACACTGGGGAGGATACGGCACAGGCACCTGGTAAAGCTGATTGGGTACTGCAGCAAGAAAGGTGCTGCCTCGAACCTGTTGATATACGATTACATGGAGAATGGGAGTGTGTGGGACTGGCTTCATGGTGGCAGCACCAAGGCAGCAAAGAAAGGACTCGACTGGGAGGCGAGATTAAGAATAGCTGTGGGGTTGGCTCAAGGGGTGGAGTACTTGCATCACGATTGTGTGCCAAAGATCATTCATAGGGACATCAAATCAAGTAATGTGCTGCTGGATTCTGACATGGAGGCTCATTTAGGAGATTTTGGACTGGCGAAGCAGCTTCATAGCAATTTGGAATCTATTAATGCCACAGAATCTAGTATTTGGTTTGCTGGATCTTATGGATACATTGCGCCAGGTAATATTCAAACCATTTATCATGGCTGCCTCTTAATCACTTTAATCATCRATTGTAACCTTATCATCCATGCCCATGTTTAGAAACATGTTTAACCTTGTGCTCTTATTATTGTCAGGCAAATCATGGCAAGATAATATTTCACTGTTAGTTTATTAAAGACATGAACAAAGTTAACAAATCMGTAGTCAAACACGAAACATGCTCGATTTTCTTAGAAGAACCATACAAAAGCATATATATTAGAACATAGAATCTCTGCATGTATAAAACATCAAGGGAGTAAATTTTTTTAGCTAGTGGAACAAGGTCAGTAAAATTCATAATGTTTAACTCTTTATAAGTGGAATTCATATTATTGAAGGCAGGGTTAAAACTTACACGTCGTAATATATCGTGAATCGTGATCTAAGGAGATAAGCTCAAACAAAGTTGTGCTCTATTTTAGAATCTGCATAATGAATATCTATAATAAGCTAACACAAAAAATGATACGTTTTTTTGAATATTCCAGAGTATGCTTACTCATTGAAGGCAACAGAAAAAAGCGATGTCTACAGCATGGGAATTGTACTAATGGAGCTTGTAAGCGGAAGAATGCCAACGGATAGGAATTTTGGTACAGATATAGACATGGTTCGATGGGCGGAAACTCATATGGAAATGGAAGGCCTAGAACGAGATGAGCTGATTGATAACAGATTAAAGCCCCTACCTCCTAATGAAGAAGGTACAGCTATGCAGGTACTTGAAATTGCACTGCAATGCACCAAGACTTACCCTGCTGAAAGACCATCTTCACGCCAAATCTGTGATCAGCTCCTCCAGATATACAGAAATAGGACAGTTCAGCCCGTTAAATGCGATAATTTGATAGTGTGACAGTGTTATCTTAGGCATTTTGACGAGTATGACTAAATTATTGTAGCATTCCACGTACTTCTAGCTAACAAATTAATTATTGTAATGAATCTATTAGGTSATTATCATTAGTTATTAATTATTGAATGCTCAATTATTATTATGAAAAAACCATTATCACCAATGGTCAAAAAATATTTAGCTAATTCAATTTAGCTCTGGTGCTATACTGCTACTATACAATTTAGCTGATAAACTCTAAACATCTCCTAGTTAGATATCTAACTAGGAATTTGACCCCACCAAAGCAATCAAAATTACATGCACAACCTTTCTCTTTAAATTTCAATTTTTTTTCCTTTCCTTTTTCTTACTCCTTTAATTTTTTTTAAAACTTCATTTTTTATTCACTTATTAATTTAAACCATTTTTTCCTCTCCCATAAAAATTAGAAGTAATGTTGTCACACACATATTCCATCTTTTTTTTGTTCATCCAAATTATATACTCCAGTAATGTGTTCATCCAATTTATAATGTATTTATTCTTTCATCTTATTTTTTGTGTTTATTCAATTACATAATATGTACATCTCAAATAATATTGTTGTACATCCAAATTATACAATCATACTTATCAAATGAATTTTTGTTGTACATTCAAATTGTTGTACATCTCAAACCATTTGTTAGGTTCATTTGTTACCCAGCTCTGATAAATTCAATGTYCTTATGCCTATATCGTTTTATCTTTTATTGTTTATCCGATTATACGATTCATACATCCTTTTGTCTTCTAATGTTCATCMAAATTTTCAATTGTACATTTTAATTTTATTTAGTATTAATCCAAAATATAGTATGTGATGGACTTTTTTAGAGTTCATCCAAWTAATATAACCTGCACATCTGAAATTATATTGTTAAGCATCCAATAATTTATATAAASTGTACATTTTAAAATTCAATACATAGTATATATTGTGCAGTTCTAGATTTTTGGTACATGCCCAAATAACTAACCAACCATTAGAGTTTAAAAGGAAAGCTAACTTAGGTTGAGAATAAAGACACTAATGAAAATATATTGGGGATGAAAAACAGAAAAATAAATAAATATTAGTGGGTGTTAAAAAAAACATTGCAAATTTAGTGAGTGTAATGAAATATAAGTGTGAACGGGAAAATTAAACAAAACAAATTTGTTTTGATTAGTGAGTGTAAAAAAAACAAGATAAAATAGTGCAACCACATGGAAAGAGGTTAGACAAATAATAAGGAGAGAGTGGGAGTCAATGTACAATTATATTGCAAAACAAACAAAAGGATAAAAGGGTAATTTAGCTACAGTTAGATAACTAACTATTAGCTATCTAGCCGGACTCAGTTTAGYTGTAGCTCACAAAATTGCTTTTTTCGTCCATCGAGTTTTGTACTTTATAAAYTTCACCTGAAGGCTATGTTTTACGAGATGAATGCCTGTTTTAGAGGCTTTTGTGTTGCCGGAGATACATATATTGAAGAACCTAGTTCTTGTCAACATATTGCACGAAATTCCTTCTTTTCGGAAAAAAATATGATGCTGAGGACCCGACTCTAACCAACTTATATGAATGTTGCGGGCACGGGGTCTGTCTATAGTACGTGACCACACTCTCTTTTCTGATCATCATGCTTTATTCCTTTTGTCTTCATTTTATGGGGGCACTAATCAACTATCAAGTGTCCTTTCTTCTTGCAGATTCAACACTCTTTTGGGTCATTCTGTCACTCACTTGTGCGTATTCTTTTTGTTTTGACAACATATTCTTTGCGAGGCATTAGTCTTTCAGACTTGCTGTTCAAATCTTCTTTTCTTCTCAGAACCGAAATACCAGACAAACAGAACGAATGATCGGAATCTGAAAAGTGATATATGAAATTCTTTATTGGTTCTTTTTCGAAGAATAATTCCCTTTTATTTGTTTGACTAATGGCCCAAGATGAATTCTAACAAATAACAAAAAAATTCAAACTAATACGAATTTTCTTTTTTCTTCTTTTATTCGAAACGACCCGTGATCTTCAACCAATTRTGCGACGGAGATGTGYAAATAAAACTATACAACTACCTTCGTATCATAATTCCTGCAAGTTGCAACACTTSATGATATTATTAAGCTTAACCCAAAAGCTAGCTCAGGCCCATTACTTAGCTTATTTATTTTACTTTGTTTTATCCTTCTTAAATCGTTTTTTTGGATCATGTGCATTTTGTCCGTTTCTGGTCGTACTAGAAGGCAGCGATGATGCCATTTGGCTGCTAATCCTCCAGGTTATTGTTGAGTATTGTGATTATATTTGTAATGAGAATTGACTGCCGTTTTTATCATTGAATGAATGAATGAATGAATGAAAAAGGATGAGCTGCTTACACTATTCACATACTTGAATATTAGTAAAGACAATCAATCTCAACATTGGCTGCAAGTCTTCATGGTATCAGAGTCAAKTTTATCWWATACCTGGTATTCTTYTAYTTTGTTATGCTGGAGTTCTTTGCTATAAGTTTCAACCTTTTATTTTTCCAAGTTTTAATTTTTTATTGTGTTGTATAGTGTGTGGATTAATATGATTTTGTTGACCAAGATTGAGTCTTGTCTTGATTTATTAGCTCTTTATAATAATATTGTTGAAGAACACATCATAAAAAAAATGAGTAATAGCCAGATAATAAATACATACAGTGCACTTTATCTTCACCCATCTGRTGGACTAACCTCATCAATGGTTACTGAAAAAACTAAAGGGGCCAGGAATCTATAGGGCATGGAAAAGGGATATAGAGTTAAGTTTGGTTGCAAAGACATCAATGGTTACTGAAAAAACTAAAGGGGCCAGGAATCTATAGGGCATGGAAAAGGGATATAGAGTTAAGTTTGGTTGCAAAGAGAAAACTTGTGTTAGGAAAGACACCTCCGGTTTGATCCTATCAAAAAGGAAGGTCGGGAAACCTGTAATAGCTTAGTTACTACATGGATATTGAGAAATGTTTCTGAAACAATAAAAAATTCTTTTAGGTTTATGAATGATGCTCATGAAATTTGGAATCAGTTACAACAAAGATTCTTCGTTTCAAATGGTGSAATCAATGAAATACAACATCAACACACAAATCTACATAACTACTGACCTTAAGGCACTATGGGAGGAACTTGATCCTTTGATAGTTATGCATGCACTGTGAGAGATGAATAGAAAAGTTGTTGCTTATCTGAATGCTTTGCAAGAATATAAGGAGTAAAAATTATTTCAATCCCTTGGTGGGTTAGATGAAGAATACCACACCAGAGGAGTCAGATGTTGTACATGACAAAGTTGTCTGATGTAGAGGAAGCATGTAATCTGATTTAGCAAGAAGAAAGCCAAAGAGAAGTATTTAAGAGACTTATAGATTTTAATGATGCATCTGCCATGTATATCAAGAAAAATGAGATGAACTGCACAAATTGTGGTAAAAAGGGACACATAACATAAAAGAACCAAGACAAATATTTGATGATTGTTGGTATGTCAAAGGGTTACCAAGTAAGACAGAAAAGGGTAAAGAAAAGGAAAGTACTAAATTAGGGACGAAAAATAATAATTCATCCCTAAATTTAGAGACGGAATTTAAATCTGTCCCTAAATTTAGGGACGGAATTTCAAAATCCGTCCCTAAATTAGGGACGGAAAATAATAAATCACTCCCTAAATTTAGGGACGAAAATTCCAAATCTGTCCCTAATTAAAAAGATAAATATAATATTGTGGTGATTACTCTTAATCACCTCTTAATCAAGAGTTAATCGCCTCTTAATTACTTATTAATCATTTAATCAACTAATATGTAGCAATTCGTCTAGCTCTTGCGAGGAATCGAACTCGTGACCTCAAAGTTACAAATTAATGCYCCAACCAACTACTCCAAATACCAACTTGTATATTTTTATCGGCAAAATTTGCAAATATGTACTGGAACGATTAGCGATGGATTTTAGAATCCACAACTAATTTAGGGACAAATTCAAAAACCCTTCGCTAAATTTAGGGACGGATTTTTAATCCGTCGCTAATTTAGAGACAGATTTAGAATTTGTCCCCAAATTTATGATTTTTCTTAGGTTGTGTGTAATGGAAAAAGTAGTGGGAAATTTAGGGATGGATTATAAAAATCCGTCAGTAAATTAAATTAGGAACAAATTTTATAATCTGACGCTAAATTAGGGACAAATTTTATAATCCGTCTCTGATTTAGGGACGAAATTTCAAAATCCTTCCCTGAATTTATGATTTTTTGTGAGATGACTACGGGGTAAAAGTAGTGGAAAAATTAGGGACGTTATAAAATCCATCCCTAATTTAGTGAAGGATTTAAAAAATCTGTTTCTAATTTTTTGACAGATTTTTGGATCCGTCTCTAATTTAGGGACGGAATTTTGGATCCGTCYCGGATTAGAAATCCAGTCCTTGATTTAGGGATGAATTTAAATCCGTTGCTATATGAGCTTTTTTTTTATAGTGAGTACTAATAAAGGAGGTTACTCAAGAGAAAGAGGTGATACCAGAGAACGAAGCAATGGAGATGGTGGTAGATGGAGCAAGAAAAAACAGACAGACAAGAGACTAGCAGGAAATATAGGTGAATTCAAAGTCAAGTAGTAATGCCAATGCTAGCAACACTTCAAGTAATGCTATCACAACTCAACAACTAGAGCAACTTCTGAAAATGCTACCATCTATCTCAAAAGAACAAGCAAATGACACAGATGAAGTAATGGATTACTATGGATTACAACTACTCGGGGATGTTAAGCTGTAATATAGTTTAAAAAAYTCACAAGAGAGTGGATAATTGACAGTGATGCCACACATCCCAAGGTTTATGACAATGAAATATTGAAGAATGTGAAGGGAATAAGAAGAAAAACTATTASTAACATTCCATATGGAGGAATCTCTAAGATACATGGAGTAGGAGAGATAAAKCTTCACAATGAGATGTTTCTTAAAAATGTAATGGTAATGCCCGCTTTCAAGCAGAATCTCTTATCTATCCAGAAGCTTGTCAAGGATGCAAACTGCAAGGTGGTGTTTATGGATGGATAATAATGTCTAATTCAAGATAGGGAGACAAATGATGTTTGAGGGGTAGGAAGAACCAAGAACCCAAGATGGTTTGTATTACTTGATCAAAGATAATACAAGACAACCAAAACAAGATTCAAATGGTATGTGAAGCAAGTCAAGAATATTAAGAAGAGACTATTATAGAATGCTAGGTTAGGACATTTACCAATGGTGAGAATTGTCAAAATTGAAGAATTAAATGGAGTCAATTTTAATTGAAGCAAAGCCAATTGAATCGAAGAAAATCCTATTGCATTTAAACGAAGCTATTAGAAGCAAACAAATAGAATTGCGTTCTTTTGAGGTTTATTGYATTCAAATGAGGCACACTCCATTCAAATAAGCTTTGGACACTACAACTAAGATGATGTAAGATATTGGAAGCAAATTGCATTGAGGCAAGCCAAAGGAATCATTGAAAATCTTATTGAATTCAAATGAAACACCCTCGATTCAAATAAGATTTGACATTACAACTAAGCTAACGAAAGAGATTGGAAGCCAACTGCATTTAAGCAAAGCAAATGAACTTATGACATTACTAATAATATAATGGAAAAGATTCGAAGCCAATTACATTGAAGCAAAGCCGCTAAAAAAATCAAAGAAAATCCTATTGCATGCAAACGAAGCTAATTGAAAAAAACAAATAGAATTGCGTTGTTTTGAGGTTTATTGCATTCAAACAAAGCACACTCGATTCAAATAAGCTTTGGACATTACAACTACACTAATGGAAGAGATTAAAATCTAATTACATTGAAGCAAAGCCAAAAGAATCAAAGAAAATCCTATTGCATTCAAACGAAACTAWTGGAAACAAACAAATAGAATTCAATTCTTTTGAGGTTTATTGCATTCAAAGGAAGCACACTCAATTCAAATAACCTTTGGAAACTACAACTACACTAATGAAAGAGATTGGAAKCCAACTACATTGAGGCAAAGCCAAAAGAATCAAAGAAAATCCTATTTCATTAAAACGAATTGCAATAAAAACAATGAAATAGAATTGTGTTATTTTGAGGTTTATTGCATTCAAATGAAGCACCCTCGATTAAAACAAGAGTTGACGTTAAAGCTAAGCTAATGGAAGAGAGTAGAAGCCAAATGCATTGAAGCAAAGCCAGAACAATCAAAGAAAATCCTATTGCATTCAAACGAAGC
>SNQN01008660.1:0-14329 GCA_008642245.1 Bassia scoparia | reverse complement strand
TTGATAGCTCAATAATATGAAACGAAAAAAAAGGGTCATTTGATGGACCAAAACTGTCTTTGCTCTTTGACTTTTAGGGAACAAAAATCCAGTTTTCTTCCAAAAAGCTCTGTCGATCTCCTCATTGAAGATCCAATAATATCTTATCTGTCATTCCTTTCGGCAAAAATATATTTCTAGGGTTTATCGTCATTGTAAAGTATATAATTTTGTGTTAATTTTGTTTTGCGTCTTTGATTTTGTTTATTTGAAATTTGGATGATGAATTTTGTATCTTTCAAAGTAATAGTGTTATGGGGTAAGGTCACTAGATAAGTACTGTAATTATGTTAGTTGTACAGTGTGTATGTTCATGTAATTTGGATGTTGAATTTAGTATCTTTCATTCTTAAGAAGCATCAGAAATTATACCCACTTTTCCCGTCAAATAAAAATACTAGTATCTTTCATTCTTATTTTTGTATTCTGTTGCTGAAACAGAGCAAACAAAGTTATCAGATTTATACACAACCTTTTTTCATAGATCTATAAAAGTTAGGGGCTTTAAAAGTAGGGTTCTTGCTATAGAAGACAGGCATAGGAAGGTGTGCATGCCTTTGAGGACTTTTATCAGGCTCTACTAGGTCAAGATCCTGGTAGGGAAGGCAGAAATAGATTTCTAGGACCTAAGGTCACTGAATCTCACTGAGATCAAGAAGGTGAATTTTGATATTCGTGGTGTGAAAGCTGCTAATAGTTCATTCTATAAAGCAACATGGAGTATTATTGGTGAGGATGTGTGCACAACTGTTTCACAGATAAACTTCTAAAGTCTATTAAGTGCACTAATCTGACTTTGGTTCCAAAATGTGATGCCCCTACCTTAGTCAAAGAATTTACGCCTATAGCTTGTTGTAATGTATTGTATAAATGCATTACCAAAATAATTTGTAATAGATTAAGCTCAGTCCTTCCTGATATTATCTCTTTGGGTCAGTGTAGTGTAGGTTCATTTCAGGGAGACATATTATACACAACGTTAGCATGATACAAGATTTAGTTTCTCAATACAATGGGAAAAGTTCTCCTCCTAGTTGTATGCTCAAAATAGATATACAAAAAGCCTATGATTCAGTCAAATGGGATTTTCTTTTTGAGATGTTAGAAGCTCTTCTCTTTCCCAAGATTGTTATTGATTGGATTAAAGCTTGTGTGTTCTCTGCCTCCTTTTCTATTATCCTCAATGGGGCTCCTCATGGGTTTTTTCAGGGTAAGAGAGGCCTTAGGCAGGGGGATCCCTTCTCTCCCTTCCTGTTTGTCATTTGTATAAAATACCTGTCTAGGCTAATGGTCCATGTTAGTCATAACCCTCTCTTTAATTTCCATCATAGATGCAAATTTATGAAGCTTAATCATATATCTTGTATTTGCTTATGATCTCATAATCTTCAGCAAAGGTGATACTCAGTTTCTTTGTTGATGAGCATGGGTAACATGCTCGGCTTGAATGCTAACTCTGGGAAGTCTGCAACATATATATTAACCAAGATGTCAAAGAGGAAATTTTGAGTCTCGCTCATTTCAAGGAGGGTCAGCTGCCTTTCACATAGCTCGGGGTACAAGTGAGTGCAAAGAAGCTAGCTAAACATGACTGGCATATGCTGGAAGAGCTCGGTTAATTAATGCAGTGCTTCTCAACTTACATTCTTAATGGAACCGTATCTTTATCTTACCCAAGGCTGTTATTGATGGCATCATAATAGTTTGCAGGAATAGGAATTTCCTCCCACTTCCTCTCGAAATTACCCCTTGGTAGCTTGGGATTTAGTGTGCAGGAGCAAAAAAGAAGGTGCTATAGGCTTTAATGAGAGCCATGTTTGGAATGAGGCTATGGTGGGGACATACATTTGGAAYTTGGAACCTAGCTAATAAAGCTGATGCTATGTGGGTGAGATGGATAGATAATGTGTATATGAGGAACAAGTATTGGAGCAGCTACTATCCTCATGTGGGGACCCCTTGGTACGGGAAGCAATTGTGCAAGATCAAAACCAAGTTGCACCATGGTTTTTCTGGTAGAAGATGGACAGTGAACCCAAGATATACTGCCAGCTCAACTTACAACTGATAACTGGTTGAGAGGGCCTGTCACCCCAGTCTCATGGYCTAGTTGGGTCTGGTGTAGACTTAACATTCCCAGACATAGCTTTATTGCCGGGTTAATTATGTAGAGGTGGCTGAAAACAAAGGATAGACTGATTAGAGTGGGTAATATGCATATTCAAGACACCTCTTGCCTTGTGTCGTAGTGTGGCTAAATCTGTTGAACATCTCTTCTTTGGATGCACTTACTCTACTAAATGCTTTCCGCAGTTGACCTCGATCATGGGTATAGTATGGGGACTTCTCAAGCATTGATAATTGCAGCACATGACTTCAAAAACCCTATACATGCAGTTGAGGTCTAAGGTGATTAGCAGAGTGGTTACAGCCCTCATGTATCACATTTGGCTGCAAAGAAGTTTAGCAATTTGGGAGTCTAGAGTTAATACTCCTGGGCATGTTATTAATCTTGTTAAAAATGAAATGTATCGAAGAATTCAGGCTGTCATGCCCAAGAAAACTAAAGATAGGGGCAGGAACTGGTTTGTTAATATCCTTAGATAATGGTTTTGTGTTGCTTGTTCGTCTGCTACCAATGAAGTTAAGATAGGGACAGGAAGTGGTTTGTCACTATGCTTAGATAATGGTTTTGTATTGTTTGTTCTTCTGCTACCAATGAAATTAAGATAGGGAAGGAACTGAGTGAAAGATGTGGATAAAGATGGTAGTCAACATGACAAAATGACAAAGGTGCAATGTTTTGATATATCAGGGTAATAATAGTTCCACATGATAACCAAATTGTTTGGTAATGACTAATGACTAAACCATTATGTGCTTGTTCTTCCACMGAGGATATTCCAAAGAAGCATCTTTCAGTTTGTACAAAAATAATCAACTTTCATTCCTTCAAAAGAGTGAAATTTATGGAAAAGAAAGTAAGACAGAGAAATCGGACAAACAAAAGAGCATGTTTGACTGACATCATATTAAAGGCACTAACTGTCAGACACTACAGAAACAAATGGATAAACAAGACAGTAACAATAAAATACTATATCAAATCAAACATTAAGGGTTACTATAAGTTGTATAACCTCATGCTTAGGACCTTCAATTCCAAAAGCTGCTCCCATGGCTAACTGAGCACTTGACTCCTATAAACCACAATAGCAAAACACAGTAGTTATTTTTGTATTGTCTCACAAGGTAACTCACACTTAAGTTTGGTACAGAATTACCGGATGATATTGAAGCAAATTGTTAATAATAAGTCAAGCGAATTGATCCAGTAACTCGGGATCTTCAACTTTTTCTTCCTGAATCACTACAAAAATAAAACATAAATTAAATTTTGTAAATGGAAATGCTATTTTTGGAATAGATCAAGTTAAATTTAATTATATATATATATAGTAATATTATATATAATAGTATATATATATAATATAATAGAATAGATCATTAGTGAACACAAACCCTTAGTGAGAAACGTAAAAAACTTAATCTTGAGTAGGTAATTTGAATGGAGTCAAGATTTATTCTACCAAAAAGTATTGGATAATTTAGATCTGGGTAATTGAAGTTTATAAAGGGTCAGCATGTACTGTTCATGCACATAATTGGAAATCTTGTGCACATCCTTATTGCTGATCGTACCACCTTAAATATAAAATGTAGCCACATTATTTGTTTTCACGTTCTCATGTGGTTCATAGTCCTACTTATCGGATTAAGCATAATACTCTAAAATAAATGAGAAACAATCATGGTCGTTGATTTTTTGAGAAGGACGGCAAGATGTGCATAAGTTACTAGTAAATGTGCAAATTTTTATACATAAATGTCTTTTTTTTTTTTTGCACATTCACAGGAACTTCGTGCACGTTTCTGTACAAAAATTTGCACATTTCTTTTTCATGAACAAATTTTGACCTTCATTCAAATCCAATGATCAAAATTGTTTTTTCACAATTTCTCATTTTAAGGTTGCTTCTCATTATGATCTTCAATGAGAAGTGTGAGAAAAATCGTTGATCGTTGAATTTTGCGATGCAACGGTCAGATGTGCAAACAATGTATAGCAAGATGTGCACATTTCCGATGGAATGGCATTTTTTCATGAAAAGTTGGTTTTCCAGAATTTATGCACATTTATGCATAAAATTATGCACATTCATGCATAAAAATTTGTACATTTATTTTTTTCGTGAAATAAATCATGRCAATCTATTCAAAATCAAGGATCAAGATTACTTCTCGCACTTCTCATTTTCATTTTAAAATTGTTTCTCATTTGATCCTAATTATATCTATATATGGGAGCCACATTGCTTGCTATGGTTCGCATTAAACAGACTTCAATACCAATTAGCAGGGTGTAATAATTACAACATTTATAAATCATTAATCCTAGAAAATCACTGAGACTTATTATATAAAGATATAAAGGAAGATTTCTCGAAAAAACATGACTGGAAAAATCAGTAAAGAAAAAAAAAAGAAAAGCTTCTTTTTGAAGTATTGGAAAGCCATGTAAAATGTATCCGCAACAGCCAATAGCTGAAATCTAAAAAGTCAATCTTGGTTTTGCAACAAAATATTTAACAATAAGATATTCAAGAGTACATAGTAGTTTGTAACACTAAAYTGATGGCAACAAACAACAGCAATAAAAGCCTTAATCCCAAAGGATGGGGTCGGCTGCATGAAGCACGTGGTGGCATACAACAATAATAAGATAATAAAACTAGAGAGCAGAACAAATATATTAAAATTTGWATCTAGCATCCAAAAACATGGAGATAACAATTCCAATAAGTGAGGGGGGAAAACACCACTGAATAGAAAATTCCATTAACAGCACCAGACATACGCTTTAGTGATGGCAAAGGTGTTGTGCTTCCCAGATGAATCCAGAAAGACATTTGCCTTCACAACATTGAGCCCAAGGTTTTTCAGTGCATTCATCTGGAAACCAGATTGTAAATGGTCACATGATAATCACATGAGAGCCGTAACAGAATAAGCACACATGTCCATAGGCTAAATCAGTAACAAAACAATAGAAGTCAAAGTAAATACATATTTGGTACTCCGTATATACAATAAATATAATATGAAGCAATGAGTAACATATATACAATTAAAGTAACATATATACAATTAAAGTAACATACAGTGTCAAGAAGGGCACCAAGACGATCACCGAAGGTTATCTCCACCACAGTTGCATTTGGGTCAGAATCTTGATCAATTATGACTTTTGGGATCGGGACATCCTCAGTTTCATGGTAGCTTCCATCCTAAGACACCAAAACATCCAAATACATACAACATTAKTTCATAGAGCTGAAGTGTTTAATATTTAACCAAAAGCAATAAACTGGGGATTTACCTCCACAGGAGCTGCAGACAAGGAAGCTTGTGGACTGCTGATTGGTGTTTTTAAACTTGTGAATCTGATGAAAAGCTTACTTATATTAAAAGATGTTCCTTATCTGAACAACCCAATCAACAAAGCTATGTAGGATGGGAATAAAACACGGTGAGTTGAAGACATTATTAAACAATTCTAAGCAGACTATGATTGTTAAAACATACCAAACTAAAATCAACCTAGATTTCCATAGCAAATATGGACATTTTTTGTTAATTTAACCATAAATATTTAACTCAGCAACATTATGCATTTGAGGAAATAAAACTTTCAGAAACAAAGCACAACAMACGTGGTTGATTATAATCAGAATACCCAATTTACCAAACAAATACAGAATGGAATTCAAGCATCATAAGAGTAGAAAAAACAAACTGAACAAACCAATTAACCGAATAACAAATAATCAAACCATAATGATAACAAAGCATACTTTAAATAACAGCAGTAACCAATCAAAGATATAACATCAAAATACTTTAAATTACTGCAATGAACCAATCAATAAATCAAATCCATCATCATAAGAGTAGGAATGCATACTAAATACTTACACAGTTAACTAAAGAACCAACAAGACAAAATTAAAAAAAAAGCTAAATACATACTTGTTTGGTAAAATAAACATCCTTCTAGCAGAAAGGCAACACAGCCTTAACAGAAAAAGGAACAACTATACTTCTGCAAAGAGTGGAGCTCCCGTCTAAACTTCCCAGAAGCCATTGCAACCCATTTTTATAAGAATTAATTAATTACAAAATACTCAATAAATCAATAACCCAAGATCGACAAAATAATAAGAAGATCAAAAAAATGGTGAAAGAAATAAAGAATCTAAAACCGTGAAAAAACAGAGAAAAAACAGAAGGAAGATGTGAAAAATGAATGGAGAATGATTGCGATGGATTTTGTTTTTTAACCTTTTGCTTTTTGTGTTATGTATGATTTTTTTTTTTTATTAATTGAAGAAAGAGCTAGAAATATTGGATAATGTTATTGTATCGCCATATGAGTGCGTGAAGAGAAAACAGAAACACACTTTCTGAGATTACCTCAGTACGATGTTTCGTCGTTTGTTGTAAGAAAAATACTTATAAGTGATTCTTTTTTTATTTATAATAACATTGATTGATTTGTGAATTTCGATATTTTGAACTATTGTATTCTTTTTTTAAAAAAAAAAAGAATGAATTGATAAAGATGGAAAAAGTGACTGTCGTGCATTGCAATCATGTTTTTGGTTGTGCCCCTAACCGGACTCTATCAATGGACTCCTTTTCTATTGTTGTTTGATATTCTTGCGTTTTTTATACTAGCGGGTACACCGTATGTGCATCGTCTCGAACTGTGTTTAAACGAAAGTTTTAGAAAACACGCTATTACCTACAATCACAACATATTGTAATCGTAAAGTACACAAAATGTAGACAAAGTGATTTACAAAAACGACATACACCCCTATCAGGTAAGATCAAAGTATTGTATTACAAGGTAGGAATTTAGATCTGGATATTGGAGGGGTGAATAGGCTCTCACTACCACGTCTACCAGAACATCGGAATGGCGAAGGACCGCTTGGTTATAAGCTCCGACTGACGTCAGGAGAGGTCGACTGTACGGCGAACAATATTCAATAACCAGGATCGACGAGGAACAATATGAACGACAGCTGATGAGGAATCGACCGACGAATGTGGGATTTGTCCAGCACCCAAAACAAAGGAATATCGATTACTCCCTCTATGCTTAATTAGCCATGAATAAGGAGTGTAAAAAATAATAAGATAAGTGAGAGAAATCTCCTTTTGCGTGAAAAGACTGAAGTGATGTATGATGTGAGGAGTAAATGATGTTTGGGAAAGTGCAATCATGGGATTCTACTCCCCATGATTACATCCAACCATGTAATGACACGTGTCATTAAGCATGGTCATGTATGAAACGTGGGGCTGACTTTTACTTGCCAATGAGGTCCATGATAGGTTATAGGGTTTCAGATCACATTATTCTCTAAGATAAGTGCAATCAATGATCTAATGATGGACATTTATTAAAACCGGTTTTCTAACCAAGACATGGCACAATTGATGGTGCCATGTCCCTCTTTAAAGAACACGGTGCAGTCGGAGGTTGCCAAGTCACCTTTTTTAGTGCCACATGGCATCCGATAGAGCCACATCATTTGCCCCTCAAATTGAGTCAAATAGATCGTTGACTCAATTCGGGAATCCTTTCGGCGGAACCCGAAGGGTATACCATGTCCGAATTTCTATGACCGTGTTAGAGTCCCCGTAGTGTTTGAGTGATGACAAATATGTCCGAAGAATACGTAATGGTGATGAATCAACAACTGTCTGAACAGCTGAGATACGTATCTTGGTCAGCTGAAAGATGTGACATGTAGTGCTAAACATTATTATCTGTGCAAAATTGCTACAGTTGTTGTCATCGGGAATTCCAACTATTGATTAGCATGAGAGACCTTCGATGAAGACTCGAGAAAGATCAACTTTAAGATTGAGAGACAAGGAAGCTTCGAGAAGATTGAAGAACATGTGAAGATTAGTCAGATAGTAATAAGTCTGTCTTGTTATAGTGCATGAACATGTTGTGTTGTGTACTTGTATATTTGTGAGATTGGGCTATGAACTTTCCTCTTTATAGAGTTGAAGGCACAAAACCAGTTGGTTGGGTGACTTTGACCCTGACCGTTGGAGAGACAGTTGTACTGTCTCAAACGCGGATCATCTGTCGAGCACAGAAAATTTTGGGAAGTTTTCTTAATAATATTTGGAAAGTTTTCTTAAAAACGATTTATGAAAAACTCAAAGATGACTGGGAGAAATGTAATGTTTGGATATTGGTAATACTATGAATGGCAATAAAAGTAAACATAAGATATATCATCACTAAGTATATAATATCGTTATGGAACTTTCTAAAATAAAAGTAACTAGATATATTTATTTATCTTATTATATGGTTCATCCTAGTAATGCAGGCTTTGGCTATAATATCCATGCATATAAGACTCACGAAGAACACTTCTCACTCCACGTCGTTAAAGTGATATTTTGAAGAGAAAGAAAGAGAGAGAAAAACTCCAAAGCCTAATAAACAAGCATTGCTACCCGTGGCCCGTGCGGAGAGCTAGGCCAACAACAGTGTGCAACATATTGACGATCCTAAATCTCTGTAACACTCAGGTAGTGAGTAATTGAGAGAATGCACATGTATGAATATAACCAAACCGAAAGGGTTGTTTTTTTTGATCTGTGGTAGCAATTGTGACAGCACCTTAGGTTGAGGTGGGGTGACCATTGTATGTGGAGTTCCGATGTAGATGAGTAGATCTGTGTTTTATTCGGAGTAGAATTAATAAAAGAACCTAGGATACGGAGGACGTAGCCGAAGTTGGGCGAGCAAACCTCGTAAATTGTGTTCTTAAGTTAATTTGCTCGATATCGTTCAGCAAAGATTCACACTTATCCGCTGCATCGACCAGTCCAACTGGTCTACCTAGCATAAACAGTACATAGTCATATTTAATAGGTCATCAATTACCCCCCCCCTCTTAAGTATGCGTTCGGAAACCATTCAATTGGTAACAGAGGCTAAGCTCTTGTACGTAACCCCTAGAATTGATCAGATACTCGGCGAGATGGCAAGCCATTGGATACGACATCAAAACTCCAAGTCAATGGAGAAGAACTACCGGGAATAAGCAGAATCAACACATATTTTGAGGCATGACTCATGGTTGTCGAAGAATGGTTAGCCGTGGTCAAGCAGATGATTCATAGGTGTGGTCATTAAGCAAGAAAGCGAATAATAGAGCACAGACTACGAAACATTTGGAGAATGAAGCTACAAGTTCCATCCATACGCAACCATTGCAGAGAACGAGACCAACAGTCTCAACAGATGTCGCAGCCAAGGAGATCTGGCATTCCCAAACTTGCATATGAGTAAGCAAGGGAAAAACGTCCTTCAAGATGGTATACTTAATGTCAAAATATGAAGCGTTTTAAATATAACAAAACGAGAATACAAAATGTTCTTGGACGCTCATACTATAGTAAATGACGTAAACACTGGTAAACTTACTACGAGGCCTGTAAGGAAGATTTAGAAGCCTTACAGTCTCTGGACCGCAAAGGTGACCTAGCAGCTGAGGCAAAGATTAAGGTTCCACATTAGAACAGTTGACGGTACTCCGGGGTCATAGACACATGAAGTGATGGGTGAGTGCAACAACAGGATCAGGAACCAGTAAACGGGCAGCATGACAGGAACATGTGATGAAGATAATGAAATGACAGTTGCCACTCAGATACGATTCGCTAAGCGCCGAAAGTTCATCCGATACTAAAAATCGGTCGTAACAACACGACGATCACGGCGACCGCAATTGGTCGATGCTAATTCACAGGACCGAGACACTCTGTCGGGTCAAATCTATTGAATTTTTATGCCCTGCCATAAGCGAAAATAAAAAATCAAACACATTACGACCAGAAATCGATAAAATCGCAGCCTCAACATCTCCGACGTCGAATTAAAAATCGGTCGGTAATGTCTTTAAAAAATAAAAAAGTCATTGTATCTTTTTCTCGAAGTCTCGTCACACCCTCTTTTTTCCCAAGAACCCAACACTAGAAAATCTTACTTCTCTCTCTCTTACGATGTGACATACCCTTCTTCTCTCTCTAATAACCCATTTTAGTATCTCAAACCTCCTCCCGCTTACTCGCAATCACCATCTCATCGTCCCATCCCTCTCCAATTTATTATCAGTCCTCGTCGCAACTACATATGGTAGTTTTTTTTTTCTCTTCGTTTTTGATTTCTTGTTTTTAGATGGTCGTTAGATCTGATATTTTTCGTGTGTAATTTTTATTCGATGCCTCAGTCGCGGCTAGCGCGGCCAGCATTTCGTCACACGCCTCTCGTTTTCTCACGACCACGCCAGGTCAACTCTCTCTCTCCCACCCACGCACGCACCCGCCCTCTTAGAACTGGAAGTTATTCTTTTTTTGTTTTGCTCATTATAAATTGGATTTTTGATTTCATTAGACTACGTTTGTCATGGTTAGTTATTTTTGGGGATTATTGTCGCTTTTTAAAAATTTAATTTCTAGAGTTGGAGCTGGAATTTACCCTCATCTTTTTGCATTTTTGTTTGAAATTGATCTGATTTTGGTGTTTTTGTGCAAAGATGTAAGGCATGACATCCATCCCATATTACCTACAAAACCATTATGGATTCATTCAATTTTTTAATTGTTGGTTGAGAATTGAAAGTGAAGGTTAGGGTGTTTCAGCAGTTATTGTGAATATGATTGTTAATTAGTAAGGCATTGTGGTAGTTTGTTGTGTTATGATGTTTATCGCAGTGTTGTCTCATCTAAAATAGTAAAAATAGCTATTACTACTAATTCCCTATTCATCTCCTTACTCTTTTAATTTCTTTTTCAACTTCATTCTGCTACTCAAGTGGAGTATATAGTAAGATAGTTGGGTCATTGTGATGCATGACATACAGTTGCTAATCAACATGCGGGTCTGATATATAGTATGAATTTATGATATACTTCCATGTACATTTGGGGTATGTCATCGGGTCATGCTAAGTATTGTACAAGTGGGCTCGAGTTGTACGCGGTGTGTGCCGTATCTTCTACTTTCCCTATTTTGCGTCATTGCTTCTTGCAATTAGATTGTGTCTCCTCCTGTTTCTTCTGTTGCTCCTAATTTTGGATTGATAGTGGTAACTTATTGTCGACTTTCTGAATATTTGGAACTATCTGAAATTCCTTCTTTTTTTTTCGTTTGTTTTTTTGTTTATTTCATTTGGTGATTTTCTGGGTTTTCATGATATCCTGGTGATAGCAGTCAACGTTTGTGATTTGTCTTCGTCAATCATGGGTTTTTTGGTGAATCAGCATTCTTTTGGTCAAAATGTAGGAGTTGATCTAATTATGTGCTATTGGTCGAATTAGAAATTTAAAGTGCAACATGGAAATAGAAGCTACATAATTACTATTTCTCATTAACGTTGCTGCTTCAAGACCTTCCCTTCAGGACACTGGTGAAGACATCTTAAACATCTCATTCATTCAGCTCTATTGATGTCCAATTTTCAATTTCAATCCCTTGCCACAGGGAGGATGTGATTTTGGCGTTTGCCGTTTATACTTTCGCTGATAAAATACAAGCTCAATTTAGTGATTGGACTTCGCAAATTGTGAAAACCCCCAAATCTTCTTACTTAAGAGCACCAAATGCCCTTATGCGTATGGTCATAGTTGTGCAGTGCACCAATTGAGTGAGACTTCGGTAAGCAGCGCAGCCTCTGCAGTCGAAATCGCAACGTACATAATAAGATACAAGAGGTTGTGCAGTTCTTTCATGCACAAGAGTGAACTCAATAGAACAATGGACTGACATTATCAAGGAAATTATTAGCCATGCCAGTCTCGGATTCTTCTCAGACGTTGAAGGATGCTCTAGAAAGGGTGTACCTACGAAAGACAGCAGGAAGTATATCTGATAATTTCCATTCATTTTCGGAGTCACTGAAATATATATAGACTACAATTGTGTTCGCACTCGTTTGACAGATGAAAAGCTGGAAATTGGTCATTAGATTTACACTAAAATTTACTACTACATAAACTAATTTTGATGTTTTGAATTCTTGTTTGAACCAGATGGATATTACAACATGTATCAAAGAAGGTATCGTAATATAAAATCTCAACAGCTCCTTTCTCGTACATATAACTGAGTACTGCAATGTTCTAAGTCTTACACTATCTTACTAATCAATCTAATCAATTTTGTTATCTTCCGAGAGTGATCGAAATATAATTTGTCAAATTCAAGTAAGGATGCCACAGGGAAGCTAACAGCTGAGCTATCGTTGAAGTGTTATACCTATATGTGTGTATGTAGGAATTTAAAGGTGACTATTATATATTGGATTGTGGTACCCCATCATTGTGTGAAGTAATAAGAGAGGGTTGTATTCTATAATAGAAACCATCAATCACATTACGACATATCCTAATAATTCCTGGCCGCAGCGTCAGTTATGATCTGATTCTGTCAATCAATTTTATTGAACATTTGAAACGTACTTGTACATCGCCTAGGGATTTCTAGCAAGACAAGTGAATCTGGACGGAAGATCAAAGGAAAGTGGGATACGTGTGTGTGCACAAATGCCACAGGTCAGAGAGACTTCCATTACCAGCGCAGATCCTTTCGGATTTCCGAGTGCAACAAGCAACAAAACCTGCAGACAGGATTAATCTTGCTCAACGACGCTATGCAGTGCTCCTGCATTGCATGGACACGCACTTATTGGCTCGCTAGCTAATAATATCCTCCAATACTCGCTTTCACCACTGTCATGTGTGGATGAACAAATGAAAACAGGTATGATTGACCTAGAACAACTATTGGGACCTGTCACATGTGCATTGTGTACTCTTTAGTGCCTAAGTTATCTCCAAACACATGATCGCTATTTTTCTGATAATGTTAGTTCGCGCTCAACCCATCAGGTATCACTCATATCGGGCCAAACCAAATTAAAGGGAGGCGATACACTCCGAATCCAATTCGAGACTCAATTTTATGTTAGTATTTATCATAAAAGTTATGCTATTTAGTAGTTTATCATCAAAGGAGTTTGTGTTGATAACTCGTTTTTGGTGGCAGAACCAGCTGAAGCTGTTTCTGTGCTTTTTTTTAATTGCATGTTCCACATTACGACCGATTCTCGGTCGTAATGGCAATAAAATAAAAAAAAAACATGAGCAATTTACGACCGAAGAATCGGTCGATAATGCCAATAATAATAAAAAAAACAGTGGCCATTACCGACCGATACATAGATCGGTATGCTCCATGCTACCATTGGAGGGCAAAGGCCATACCGACGATTATCGTCGGTAAGGCCTTCCTCCATTTTTGGTCGGATTATGGTCGCGGAATCGTCGGTACGGGTTAAGGGCGTACCGACGAATGCGGTCGTTAATCTTGGATACCGAACGAATGATCGAACTCTTACGTGACGTTTCGGCGGTAACCCTATGACCGAAAACGTCGGCTAATTGTTCGGTCCCGAAGCCATTTTCTTGTTGGTGCCATGATGCCAACGCTCAGAAGCACTTCAGATAACCAGAGAAAATTCATGAGGGTAAGAACAGTAAGACTTAGCTTCAACAGGTGGCAAGTGTGGAGAAATGACATCTCAGCAAAAACTGTCCAATAAGTGAAGGAAAGCAGAAGAGTAGGAGAAACTAACGTAAAAAGAGCATTGTGGCTCGTGCTGGGGCAACGTCTAAGTCCTAACCAGTACAGGGAGGAAGATCAGTAGAAGACAAAGTTGTTAGACTGCTTTTCCGTGAGCAGGTCGCAACCAGTTCAGGAGAACAATAGTAGAACAATGTCATGGCCAAAAAGAGAACCAGTCCAAGGACTATCTTTCTTAGCGAGCTTCGTGAAGATAGGAGTAGAATAAAGAAATATCTTGAATGTGGAAACTTGCTTGATTAATTCTGTCTTTAAGTACTACTATAAGTAGGGTAAAAAGTTACCTTAGAAGAAACAAAAGACAAGAAAGGCAGTGCTAGTGTTATCACTCTCAAGGATTTTATCAATTTAAAAGATGCAAAGCGAGTTAGAATAGCACTAGACCATTGAAAGTTGAATTGAAAAAGTTAGTACCAATCATCAAAAATGAGTTTCCGAGAAGAAGGGTGGTGGTTAACTGGTCCCTAGGTGTTTTAAGTAAAA
>SNQN01008659.1:5098-17143 GCA_008642245.1 Bassia scoparia | reverse complement strand
TCGATCAATCCAATTAGCTCCTTATACAATAGCAATTCCTACCTATTTACATGGATTTCAAGACATTTAAGACTTACAGCCTAGCTTCTAAAAATTCTAACATAATTTTCATCATCTACTTTCGGGAGATGATTTCCTTTGATTCTTATTGAGAGTTCAAAAACCAATTAAGATCCGAACTGTCCGGTGGCAGACCTGATCACATTCGATCAAATTATTAGTCTAGATCATAGAATGATAATAAGAGCCGGCTCTAAATTGAATGATGTCAATTATCGAAGTTGGGGAAGTTGGGAATTCAATTGCAAAATCAATTACTATTGGCGTGTTCATCCTTAGTCCTGGAGATTTGGGAATAGATTAGCATCACATAATCAATATAAGCTAAGAACAATGATTAAGAGAAGACATAATCAATAATAACGAATGATACAATACAGAAATAGAGTAAGAACAATACTTGACAGAGTTGATAATGGAGTTGTTGATTGTGTGAAGTGATAACAATGAGAAACAAAAGAGGGAAAAAACCAGTTTGAGAGAGAGGAAATGATTGTGCCTTTTTTGTTGTATTCTAGAGTGTCTACGTGTCTCTTTCCCAAACACACTTTCCTTTTTTTCTATTTTATATTTCTCTCTTAAATTGGAGTAGTCAAAAAATTTTCTTTTGGGAGTCAAATATAAATATCAAGAGGCATATTCATCAGCTAACCCATGATCACAGTAGGGCGCTGGAACCATGGGTTAAACAGAAAGGCACAACAAAAGTCGCAACAAAACGCCATTAGGGTGCTGGTTTTGACTCCTTGGACAATGGTAGGTCATGGTTATTGGACAAGGTACCCACTGTGATAATGGGTTTGGGTCAACTAAAAGGGTTATAAACTCCATTAATTTCTTATATGGTACGGGTCCTAAAGCGGCAATGATTTATAGGGTCATTATATGGGTTAATGAGCCGTTATAGAAGTAAAAAATAAAGGTCAATTTCTTGCATAAACACAAACAGCCCATTTAATATTCCTAATATTTTTTCATTTCCGGTTTAATTTTTTTTCTTTTTTGCTAACATCGCCATTATCAACATCCCATCCATCCATTTCTGCAAATCTTCAACAACGCCATTATCAAGTAAGTTTTTCCTCTTTTTCTTTTTTTTGTTTAAAAAAGATTCAATTTTTTCCATTTTATGAGTTTGATTTTTCCGAAATCAAATCTTTAAAATGGAATTGATTGTTAATKATTTTGCAACTTAGGGTTTGTTGGGATTTGATGAATTTGATATTCTGGGGAAATTCAGAAAAAATTACAAGTAGAATCAATTTGATATTCTGGGGATTTGATGAATTTGTTATTGTTGGAGTTATGTTATAAACGTGGTGGCACTAGTAATTTTTCTTTTTTATGAAATTGGGAAGATTTGATGATGTGYAGAAATCTATATAAGCTGATGAATTTAGGTTCTGTAATATGTATTATTGTTTGTTTGAAGAGAATGATGATATATTGATATGGTAGTGGATTTCATGTTAAATTCCCAGAAAATTTTATGGAATTAAAAGTGAGTTAATGTTATTAGTTTAGCATGAATATTGCAAATTTCTTGGTTGGATTCGAAGAAAGATTGAATCTTGTTGGGGTGTAATTGTTTATTTTGCCATTATAATGTATGACATATCGTATAGTTTAGGCTAATATTAAGTTTAGGTGGCATTCGTATAGTTTAACATAGATTCATCATGTGGCGATTTGAGAATAGACTGATAGAAATGTATGACATCTTTAATCAGTTCAATTCTATTCATACAATGTGATATAGTAGATCAGATGATAGATCATGTTTAGATATTGTGAGTAAATCTCAGATGAAATTAAAGATATTAGTACAATAATAAACAGGACAAAAAAAAGTTTGATGTATGTTTAATCTTATTGAAAGATTGATATTAGCAAAATAGTGAGTGATTAATTTAACTATTGCATATATGTACTGTATTTAGATCAATCATATAATGATTATTGTGCCTTATTGTGCTTGTGAGATAATAGCATGCCTTACTGTGCTTGTGAGATTATTAATGAAAGCTCATTGGGATTTGTTTAGCATTACCGTGATTGRTCACTTTTGGATCCTTGTAATCTAATATTAATTATGGTTTATTGTAGAATGATGGGAGATGATACTATTATTTCAACGGGGCGAGATCGTGATGATGGGTATACAGAGTATACTGTTCCTCATCGTCGGAAAAGAAAAAAGAGGTCTAAAGTTTGGAGGGAGCTTGTTGAAGGTAAGAATGCCCAAGGTGAGAGAATAGCTACATGTACGTATTGCAATTTTTCAATTGTCTGCACATCGTGATAGTGGAACTTCTCATTTAAAACGTCATCTAGAGAAATGTGCYTGTAGACCTATTGGACTTACATTTGAGGATGATAGTGATAGAGATAATTTTGTATTTAATAATGGCCGAGCTTAGGACAGATATTATTAGTTTCATAACAGAGGGAGGTCATTCTTTTTCTATAGTTGAAGAAAAAGGGTTTAGGAGAATGATGGCTCGAGCTAACCCTAATTTTGTTCCATTTGGTCGTGCAACTGCTAAAAGGGATTTATTGTAATTATATGTTTTAGAGAGAGATGACTTGAAAGATATGTTGGCTAAAGTACCGGGCCGAATTTCTTTAACAACCGACAATTGGAAATGTAATCATACTAAGCAATATTTCATTTGTGTCACGGCTCATTTCATTGATGAGAATTGGAAGCTACACAAAAGGATTCTTAGGTTCAGGGCTTTAGCTCCTCCATATGATGGTGTGAGTATTGCTAATGAAATAACCATGTTTCTAAGTCAATGGAAGTTGGATAACAAGATTCTATCTATCACAGTAGATAATGCTACTTACAATGATGTGATGATATCTACTTTGAAAAGACACCTTGTTCGTATTGGAGGGTTGATTATGRGGAAAGTTTATTTCATGTAAGATGTTGTACTCATATAGTAAACCTTATTGTATAAAATGGGCTAAGTTGTATTGGTGATATTCTAGATAAAATTTGTTCTTTGATCAAAATGATTATCAAATCCAATCTTAGAAGTAATGAGTTTTATGATTGTGCGGAAAAAAATTTCCAATTGGATGGGAAAAAGAAATTGAGTCTTGATATGCAAGCACGATGGAATTCTACTTATCATATGCTTGGTACTGCTCTTTTTTTCAAGGATGTCTTTATGCATTTGGGTTCAAATCATGTGCCATTCAAACCTTTTATTCCTTTAGAAGATGAGTGGGACAAAGTAAAGGTGATACATGATTTTTTGGAGTTATTTTATGAAGTCACTTGCATGTTCTCGGCCGTGAAACATCCCACTTCAAACTTGTATTTTAAAGGTGCATGGATGGTGCATCGTCACTTAGTTGAGGCGGCTAATAGTCCTTATGTTGTTCTAAAGGACATGGGTTCTTCCTATGTTTGTCAAAATTTGATAAATATGGCCAGAACACAACCTAGTTTGTCTTGTGCTACTATTCTCGATCTGAGGTGTAAGGTGAAATTTTTGGAATGTTGTTGCAAGCTATTTGGTGATGAAGTACGGTTTATGAAGAATTTGGGTCCATCAGACTTTACTTGAATGGATTGTATAATGATTACAAGCTCATTTAACGGGCGCTTCACTAGTAAGTTTCTTCCTTCTCCTTCTTAAGAGGTTGGGTACAGAGAAACTATTCGAACGACTATCACCAATTTGTGGTAGTAGTAGGTTCAAGTAGATAAATACAACTTGACAGTACTAATGATGATACTCTTGACTCAACTTTGAAAAACATTAAAATTTTAACATCAAAGTTCAATTAAGTACGGTGTATAACCAAGAAATGGCAACGGAATTGCTTGACTATTCCATGAATAGTGTGGCCTTTCTGAGTCATCTTTAGTATCGGTGGAAAGACATTCTGCCTCAAATACTCTTGAAGTCAAAAACTGTTCAAGCCTTAGATTTGCTTGCATAGATTGGCATCGTGCAAGTATAATATGAAATACTGAGGGGTTTGATTACAATTCAATAAAAAGAAATTATTGGAGAAGAGGAAACGATAGTGGATGTCTTCTTTTAGTAAAAAGAATCATTACTGTTATTTTTCTTTATTTTACCCTTTATATTTCCTTATAAATTTTACCTTTTTATATTGCTTATGAATAGGTAAAAGTTCCAAGTTAAAGGCTTTCTGGTTGGAATTGGCGCACCCAGCCTTCCTCTAAAGTTCTGGAACAGAAGAGGAGAAAATTGGAGAAAAAGGAATTATTAGTTCTTTTCTTAATTAATTTTCCAATGTTTGTGTCAACTTTTTAACTATTTGAATAAATTCAAGGCTTGAACTTGAACCTGGTTGTTTCGTAGTATTGCTATGTTTTCCTTTGATTTCATTGCAACAAATTATGATTGAGTCATCATTTGAGGTGTAACCCAAATGTTATGGGATTGATATATAGCTTTAAAATATAATGGTATTACTATGATTGATCATTATGATTAGTGCCTTTAATTACGTGCATTAACAAATTAATTAATGGGTTTCGAACCGCAAATAACCGCAATATTAAGGTGACCCGCATACGACCCTGACCACTCGACCCCGACCCAGGCTGACCCCAAAGCAATTTGTTTGACCCTACCCGCCCAATTACTACTCTAATGACTTACGATATTAATAAGCAAACTTAAGCTTCTCCTAAACTAATCTTGACTCAGTTTTCTTCTTTTGCTCGTAAAGTGCCACTGAATTAGGAAATTTAACTCCAAATAAAATATCTAAGTCAATCGACTAACAAGAACTCTAGAATAGCTCAAGGGTATAATTCTACAAGTAGATTCGAACATATGATAGACACAACCAAACTAACATCCAACATCGAAACAGTCACAATTCACATATCAGGAATTTTTCCCCAAATCAATTTTTTCAAAGAACCCTAATTTATCACATAATCAAATTTGCAATAAAATCAAACAAAACTCGAAATTAACATTAAATAAAACCTTACTTGATTAAAAGAATGAATGAAGTATAATTACTCAGAAAAGACCAAGTTCGCCCCTTGAACTACATTTTCGAACCAGAGAAGATTGAATACGAGGAGAAGAAAAGTTGCGAAGAGGGGAAGATATGCGTGAGAGTAGTAATTAGGGTGTGACAATCTATCCCTTAAAATAAGTTTCTCCAAACTTAACAGTGTAATATAGACAAATTAATTAAATACAATGTATAGCAAAACATGGGTTGTTACAATCTCCCCGTTAAAAGAAGTTTCCGTCCCGATATCTCACTTCAAGCACTGAGTGAGTCACCTAAATTTGATATCCCCAAAATATAACGGATGATGAGAAGATATCACGTTTCGTGATCGACTTGTTTCTAAAAAGACGTCATTTGAACTCGTGAAAAGCTCGAAATATGTGAAGTCAAGCTCACAGTCATGTCCAAAGGGTCAATAAAGGGAAAACGCATTTCTTTTTTTCTTTTATTTTTTAGAATTTTCATTGGTTTTAGGATTTTCATAATATATTGGGATTTTCATGATTTCACTTTTCATTGATTCCTTCACATTTTCTGATTCACCCAGTATTTTCTGATTTTTCTATAGATTTTTCTGTGAATTTTACAATATTAACAAAGATCAATAATACCAAGAAATCATAGACAAAATCAGAAAATACTTTAAAAATACCCAAAAATACTTGTGAAGTCTAGAACCCTCAGAACCATATAGAATTGTCTAGGTTCATGCCAAACCAAACGAGAAATAGAAATAATCTTCGTATAATATTGAGAAATACGTGAAGATAATATTGAAATACTCGAGCGTATATATCGCTCAAACTTAGGATATACCGCTCCATGTTTACGCTCTCAGTGAGCGTATATACGCTCCTGGATGTATAGCTCAAAGTCAAAGGAAGATTTCCGAAATTTTCAAGCGTATATCGCCAACTGACGTATAACGCTCAGGCAAGCGTATATTACCGCTCCTCTGGCATATATATAACGCTCAGTTTTGAGCGTATATAACGCTCGTTTTTGGTTTTTTGCGGCCTATAAAACCCTCTTACGCCTCATTCCGGGGACAGACATGCGTGCAGGAACTTCGCATACTCTCTTGCTCTCTCACGTCATAACTCTCTACCTACTAAAAACACCAAAATAACAGTTCTAAATACCTGTCGTTTTTTAAATCAATCACGGGCGAAACAAGGTATAAAATCTGGGTTACTCATCCCAAAACCTCATTTCGCTTCTTCTAACTGATAATAACCATGATTCGAATTTCAATTAAACTAATTAAATGAGAAACCCACTTAATTGCTCATGTAAATAATTAGATTATCAATCATTTTTGGTTGTTCCATTTTCATTAACTCTATTGTCCTTGCGCATTTTCTCATTGTCATTAATGTCGTTGTCCATTACTAACGTCTTGCTTTGCAGTTTTGTTAATAGCAAGCTTTAGCGAGGCGCTTTTCAATCAAACTGTAACTAATATGTTTGGTTTGATTTGTTAGCGGATCGATCGGAGGTGTTATCATTTTATTTATTAATTTTGCTAAAAATTTGTTTGTTTCGCAGCGACAAGTAGGAGATTATATTTGTTATAATATGCATATTGATATAGTTTTGTAGCATTTCGTTTGCTCTTAAATAAAGACCGGGAAATTAGTGAATCACATTAAAATTCAGATAATTATGGACAACCGGTTTTTTAAGGCACCTGTATTAATATTGATAACATCAAGGATCACATTTTCCTAGGCTAGGTAGCTGTTTTGTGCAAAGAAATCATATTTTGTAGTAAATTTTAGGACTAGTCGCGGCTAATTAAGGTTTTGAATATGTAAGTTGTGTCATCCAATAATCGCGTTTGAAATGGATATCATGAACCGAGTAGAGGGCCGCTAACATGCGGGCGGATTGGGTCAAAGATTCAATCCGCTACATGTCCCGAACCCATAGAAACTAGTTACTGGAGTAGAACTTGGGCCATTTTTGGCACCAACGTTTCCGGGCGTCGTGGATTAAACCCTTTATAGGCACGGTGGCATCCCCTTTACTCGACAACACTCCGCCAACGCCCAGTGCGGATTCTGGTATGCTCAAGCCCACAACACACACATCGATGTAGGCCCAAGCAGCCCCCCGCGGGTTGCCCAACGGTCTAACAAGCACCATACACGCATGTCTTAGGATAAAACCTTATCTGTGAATAACAACTCATAAACTTTTAAGCCAAGCTTACTTCTAACACTTGAACACAGCATCATCTTATACCATTCACACATAACAAACATGAACTATAATACATTAAGACATTCAAGCACATGCGTGGTTACAAGAGTTCTAGCCCCTTAAAAAGAGGTATAGCGTCCTCGTGACACAAACGTACCTAATGAAGAAGATGAGGGTACTAAACCCGGATGTAAATGCTTTGCTTCCAAGTAGCTTCCTCTTAGTTATGATTAGATCACAATATCTTTAAAACGATCCTTTGTCTCCCACGCCGAGTCCTTTCGAACTTAATGGTCTAGTAATTTGAACTTGAACCTCCTCCATAAGTCATATGTTCAATTCTAGCTGAAGGGACTCGGGCTTAGCACAGGACGGGTCGCTAAGTATCGTTGCAATGAGGACACTAGAAAACTTTGTGCCGAGTCTACTCCTGGTTGCGACGCTAAGTCATAAAACCACCTCTCCAATCCTCATCTCAAATCTCAATCGAGGCGCAAATGAACTAGCTAACTTTCCCTTCTTCCCAAATCCCATTCACCCACCTCATAGGTGAACTCTTGAAGCAACACTTTCTCTCATCGTCAATTCCATGTGATTGCGATGTCTTATTCACCATAACTCTTTTGTTATCTTGCCCATCTCTTCATTTTACGCTGGAGTAAGCTTTAACATTGTTCAAAGTGTACGGTCTTATGGATCATACTCCTAGACCAATAATAGACTCAGCAATATGCTGGCCAACACAGGGGAGTTTGCTCGCCAGCACCATAATCAACTCGAGAACAAAGCCCTCAAAATGGAGCCTGAATACATGATGAATATACATGTTTGTATGAGAACTAAAAATCAATTTCCTCCCAACGAAGCTTGAATTCTAAAGCACAAGCTCGCGACATGATCCTCTAATGTTGAATAGTGGCACATAAGATATAATCCGTTGGCATCTATAGCGGAGGTGGAAAAGATTATACTCAAAAATTACAACTTAGTTCCCAATTGCTTCTTGAAGTTCTGCAAACACAAGTTAGTAACAAGAGATCTGCTATCATCCTACAGAAACAATATCACTGAGGATGAGGCCATGACAGTCTAGAGGAACATTTTCATATAAAGGCAGGTATGCTAATTCTCCAAGCTTCTAATATCTTCATGGAACAAAATAGAGCAGACATTGGTAAGACGATCAACAATGCCCAAGATCAGTATTGTTCCCCTCGAGTACATTTTTCTTAGGAATCCATCAAATGAAACCCATAGAGAATTGAATCCCATTTCCACGGTTAGGAACCTCAAAGTGGATCAAATAACCCGTTGAGGTTCTTGGTGTTCACTCTTTGAGCTTGGACTAACAGGTCAAGCATCTTGACATACTACACGGAACAAACTCTTATACTAAGGCCCCAAAAAGCCTCCTTAAGTCTTTGTACATACTTGTCCCCTCCTAGGTTTGAACGATAGTTAGCAGTATGAAGCATTCCTCAAGATTTCTCCTTTAGCTCAGGAACATTGGAACACACCATCTCCCTTGGAACCTCACGGCTTACCGATCCTCAGTAAATAATGAAATTATTAAGGCTCGCTTGGCTTGCTATTCCTATTTAAGGATTGTATCATTGCACTGTGCTTCTTGATCATCGTATAAGTAAAACGAGGTGGTCATGCGAAGGGGTCTGTAATAAAGGGTTGCATAGAGAAATTAGAGTTTAAGCTCACCAAGTTCCAGCACTTCTTCCACGATAAGAATTTTGAAACCCCTTGGCATTAACCCCGCTTGTCCCGAACAGCAGAATGGCATATAAAATGTAGAGGACGTCCTACTGAAGGTGTATCTGCAACCACATTGGCTTACCTTCGTGGTACTGGATCTCCATATCCGTAATCCTTCATCAAGGTTCTAACACCTCCATGACGTGGCTCAGTTCAAGCTCTTTTGAGTGAAAATGTATTTAACTCTTGTTGGTCTAATAATATCTGAAATGATAAGCCTGCAGATGAGTGTCCGCAAGAGCGTTTAGTGTGCAAAAGAATAACAGTTGTTCAACTCAAGATATGGTTGGATAATTCAACCTCATGTTCTCAGTTGCCATAGTAAGGTAAGCAACGACGCTTCCTAACTTGCATAAGCACATATAATAAGACCACATCTCGAAGCATCGTGAAAACACCAGGTGACTCTGAGAGTGATGACAGTTACCAAGTTTTTCATTAGGTAAAGTCAATACTGTGATCTAGTTGGGTAAACGGAACGTTCCTGTCAAATTTAGAATGCCCATCTTGCAACTGATATCATTCTGGCCCATATGGAACTTAGTGTGTGCGCTCCGTCAGGAGTATCAATGGATAGTCACGCTACTCTTCACAGGAATTCCTTCTACCGAATCCCGTGATAATAACATTGTTCTAGCGCCAGGACGGAAGCCGCGAATCTCAGTCACCTCTTTGAGTAGGCCACTCAGAAACAGCTTGAACTTTGTTGGATCAATAGAGACTTCTTCCTTAAGAGATATGACCAAGAAGATGCAACTTTAACAAGCCAAATCACACTTGAAAACTTCGCATACAACTAAGTGTCCTCCTAGAATATAAAAAATTCGAAGGTGCTCTTCATGCTCGCTATCAGTTCAATGAATAGAATCAAGAATATCATCAATGAAACCACCACGAATTTGTCAAGATATGGCGAAAACCAACGATTCAATCAAGTCCATGAACACTGACTGGAGCAGTCGTCAACCCAAAGGGTATGACGGTAAACTCATCAGTGTCCATAGCGAGTTCTAAGGTTGTCTTGAGGATATCATTTTCTCGTGCAATGGCGAGTTGTGATATCCCAGATTCAAATCAATCTTAGAGAACACTACTGCTCCCCTCAACTATTCAAACAAATCATCTTCCTTAGCAAAGGGTATTGTTCTTCACCGTGATTATTGGAGTTCTTTGTTATTCAATACACAAGCGAAGACTCTCCATCCTCTCTCACAAATAGGACAGTGCACCCATGGGGATATCGCTAAAGGCCGAATAACCCTTGTCAGCCAAGTCTTCTAATTGAGCCTTAGCTTCTTTCATTGTCAGCAGTGCATTCTGTAAGGAGACTTAGAAATAGGTACATTACCGGGAACTAAATCAATACTAAACTGAACGTCGCGTCTTGGAGGCATGCTAGGAATATCATCAAGAAAGACATCTAAGAGTTCATTGACAACTCGGACATCCTCAAGATGTGGCTCTTCCTTGCTAGTATAATAGACATGGCACAAATAGATAGGACAACCCTACCTCAAGTAGGATTTTAGAGTCAGAGCAGAAATGATTTTAAAAGAAGACCCTCTATAAGACACATGGACTCCGCTAGGGCTAACTATAGACACTTTTTGCTTTTCACAATCTATCTTGGCTTTATGCTTACTAAGCCAATCCATCCCTAAAATGACATCTAAAGCATGTAAAGGGAAAACTATCAAATCAGCTACTAGAGTGGTATCACCACACATAATAGGCACATCAGAATACAAGGTCTTACAAGCCACTCTCATACCCGAAGGCATAAAGATATTCGTCTCACAAGCCCTAGAATTTTCTAAGTGCAATCTCCTCACAAAAGATTCGGACACAAAAGAATGAGAAGCACCAGAATCAAATAGAACATAAGCGTGTATCGAATGGATAGAAAAAGTACCAATTACCACATTGCCATTAACACTCTCCTCAGTCTCGTTCATCACATGCACATTCCCAGTGTTCTTCCTAGCATCACCTTTCTGCGCCTAGGTAACAATAGAGATCCCTCCACCACGACTAGCTGCATTCACTGGAGTAGAAGATGCATGATGATTATTGAAATTTTGGGGTCACTTATCTGATTGCGCTCCATTTCTCAAATTCTGTTCAGATCGGAAATTCCTATACCTTGGGTTGCTATAGCATTCATAAGCACGATGCCCTTTTCTTCCACAATGATTGCACTCCACAAGATTACCATAACAATCCTTGCCAAGGTGGTTCACATTACAATGCTTAYTGTAGAAAATTTGATCATTTTTGTAGTTTTGGCCTTGGAAATGATTGCGAGTAGAATTCTGGTTGTCTTTAGAATATTGCTGACTTCAACTTACTTTGTTATTGTTACCACCAGAATCTYGATTGCCAAAGTTTCGATTCTTGTTGATGCCTCCTCTACCCTTGTTATGATTAGTGAAACTAGATATATCACCTTTATTTGTAACTTGGGTAGGTCCTGTGTGAGTGGTTTTCTRCTTCTTTGCAGCTTGTCTCCTTTCCTCAATCCTCTCAGCATTACAAGCACAAGTGTACACCTCTTTCACTGTAGTATACTCACTCGCACCCATCATAGCATGAAGTTCAAGATTTAGCTTTTCCTCAAACTTCACAGCTCTTTCCTGGTCATTAGGAACTAACCCGGTAGCAAAACGAGACAACTCCTGAAATTTAACATAAAAATCATGAACAGACATGTCTCCCAGCTTTAAGTGATTGAACTCTGTCCTCTTCCTTTTCCTCATATGTGCCAGAAAGAACTCCTCACGAATCGCCTGTTTGAACTCAGTCCAACCAAATTMTTTCTCCTCCACCTGTTCTTCTCCATCTTCATCCATAATCACTCTCGTTGTCAGATCAAACTTGTTGTGAGTCCACCACAAATCAGAGTCCTCAACCAGATAATAGGCTGCTGACTCAACCTTCATATGATTAGGGACTTTGAGAGAGATGAAGATCTTGTCAAACGCCCTAATC
>SNQN01008658.1:0-28317 GCA_008642245.1 Bassia scoparia | reverse complement strand
AGCGACGCCCGAAACGTTGTGCCAAAACATGTCCCACGTCCAATCAAGTAACCCAGTCGTGGTTCGGGACATGGTACGATTGAATCAGTAACCCAATCCGCCCGCATGTAGGCTCTACTCGGTCTCATTGTAATTCCATTAAGCACGATTTATTGGATGCACACAACTTACATATCGTAACCTTATTAGCGCACTAGCCCTAAAGATTACTAAGTGAGTTACTATTATGTACAAACGAAGACTTCTACAATGGACAAGGCGATCGCTTTATGTTAGTCAATATTAACAAGGCGCTAGAAAACCGGTCGTCCATGATTATCTGACTTTAAGTGATACGCATAATTTCCGGTCTTGTTTAAGCAATATATACAAGTGTGATAGAATATGTGCAAAAGAAAACATGAAAACAATGGTTAGTAATCATAATAATGAATATAGTATTCTTCTCACCTTGTCCCTGCAAATACACAAATTGTTAAAAACTATAAAACGCATGTCCTTTGATTGAATTGCTAATTAAGACAAAGAGAAACGTTAGTATTGACAAGATAGAGATAATAATAATAAAGGTTAGCGAAAACGAATTAAAAGCATAAATAACAATCTACATATTTACATGAGACGATTCAAAGTCGTTTCTACATTGTATAAATTACATTAGAACTCATAATAATGTTAATCAAGTTAAAAGAAAGTAAAGAGATTATGGTGAGTAATCTCAGAATTAAACCTTGTTTTTCGCTTGTCAAAACGAATCGAAAGAACGCAAAAGACTCGTGTTTATGTGTATTTGTGAAAGAATTTGTGAATGAGAGAGAAATGCAATACGTATGTGAATTACTGAGTATGCTTAGATCGTAAGTTGGAGTTCCCTAAATCCGCAAGTGTATTTATAGGCGCGGAGGAAGAAAACTGAGCGTATATACGCTGGGTGACTGCGTATATACGCTCAAAGGCTGCGATATACGCAGCTCACCAGCGTATATACGCTCACCAACATCCTGCGTATATACGCTCCTAGGAGCGTATATACGCAGGCTTCTGCGTATATATTTTTTCCAAAAATCTGAAATATTTTAATTCGAATAATCTTTGCCAATGTCTCGATTTTCTAAGATTACGGATTATTCTAGACGCCTCCTTTCGCAAGAAAGTATATTTCTAGGAGATTCTAGAACATTCCGCGTATTTTCTAATTATTCATTGTATTTTCTGCGTATTCTGCGCTATTTACATTGCAAAATTCATAGAAATCATAGAAAAATCAAAAATAATTTAAAAATACTGGCGGATTCAGAAAAATGTTGACGAACATGATGAAAAACAAAAAGCATGAGAATCGCCAGCGTAAACTTGTTTGAAACCTTTGAGATTATCGAGAAAACCGAAAGAATAATATTTTGCCTTGTATTTGACCTGTTGACTCATAATTTCGAGTGTGACTTCACATATTTCGCAGCTTCATTACAGTTCATTGCGTATTTTCGAGTTCGAATTAATTGCGACATGTGTATACTTCATCATTGATTACTCATTTGGGGAGACTTTTTAGGTGTCTACAGAAGCCCCCACTTTGACTGAGTCTGAAGAGACGATAGTTCTTGTAAGACGAAAGTCAAAGTTTCGATTCGGACGGAGAGCAACTCAAGACGTTCTGCGATTCCTGAGTACCCTTTTCGCCGGGTACCTGCAAACGAAGGTTAGTTTTACCTGTTATCGCGCCCCATGCGGTGTTATGCCTTAAAATTTTTGTTGCGGGAGAAAACCCAAAAACCGGAAGAGTGCGCGGAACTTCTTGAGCGGGAGAAGATTCCAAAAACCCGAGAGATGCTGACGGAACTTCTGTAGCGGGAGAAATTTCCAAAGACCCGGAGATGTGCTGACGGAACTTCGTAGCGGGAAGAAGATTCAAGACCCGAAAGATGTGTTTGCTTGAGATTTCTGTAGTCCGGAGAAACCATAAGACCCAAAGATGGTTGTGCTGGGATTTCTGTACGGGAGAATCGTGAGACCAAAGATGCTTGTGCTGGATTCTTGGTACGGGAGAAATCGTTAGACCCGATAGATGCTTGTGCTGGATTTCTTTAGCGGAGAAATCGTAGACCCGAAAGATGCTTGTGCTGGATTTCTGTAGCGGGAGAAATCGTAGACCCGAAGATGTTATGCTGGATTTCTTGTAGCGGCGAGAAATCGTAGACCCGAAAGATGCTTATGCTGGATTTCATGTAGCGGAGAATCGTAGCACCCAAGTGTGCATAAACGGAATTTCTGTGCGGGAGAAAATTCCAAAACCCGAAGTGTGTAAGGAGCTGTTGTGTGAAAGAAGCCCCACTTTGACTGAGTTCGAAGAGACGACCGTCTCGTAAGACGAAAGTCAAAGTATTCGATTTAGGACGTTCTGCATGTAAGATGGGCCCTAGCCTTGTGTGGAGGTGGTGCGATGGCAATGTTTCAATGTGCAATGTAATGTGTTTGTGCAGGATGCATATGCATGAATATGTTTATATGCTCAATGCAATGATGATGCTTATGAAGTGTGTAATGCAAGTCATCTTAAGAATAACCTTTTTAGGCACGGTGGCGACTCCCCTTACTCGACAACACTACCCCAACGCACTCACGTGCGGGTTCCGTGGCTCAAGCCCACGCAAAGCACCTCGATGTAGTACCAAGCCGCGCGCCCGCTATACGCGAGGGCGCGACCCACGTCCTACAGTTATCAACTGAACTGATTTATCGTTAAACTGAACTGAACTGAACTGTATTGAARTGAATTGTTTGGGTTCAACCATAACTGAACTGTTGATCCGAATTGATAGACCTAATTATAGTGACTAGTTTAGTAGGTGCCAAATTTTAGACACCTTTTGTGGACTACCCTAGTTTACCTAAAAAAACAGCAATATAAATCAAACAAAAAATAGAAAGTTATATGATTGCAATATTGAATAAAAGATAGTGGAGATTTGTGGTGGGTGAATGTTGAGTGGTTGCATGGAATCTCTAAAATAAGTTTGAAAATTTTAACAGGATTCTCCTGTATTATTCTATGTCTAAATATTCTATATTCCTACCGATGTCTCCTACTTCAAGAATCTAGTAAGACTAATTTGCACTAGACATGAAAAATAATGTATTGGAGTACAAAATAGTGATAATTCACTTTTATAAATAACTCTGATTTTAATATATATCGTTGAATTTTCAGGATACATATTATCGAAAAGGTATCGGTGTTAAATGATATCAATTACACAAATACATGTTAAAAAATTAACATGTCACAATTAAAAAGTGACATATTTAATGGATTTTTGGCGTGAAAATTCAAATTATTCAGTCATCGTTAAGGATAATATTATATTAATAATCTATTGTTTAATTTTTTTTCATAGATTTATAAGTGACAGCAAGTAATAATAAGAAATTTGCATCGGGATATAAATATAAAAAATATGCTTCCTTCCATTTTACTTGCACCATGCCTATTTTTTATAATGTGCGTGCATACCCGAATTTTACTACTTTTATTATAACTCAAGTAGTTGTATACTCCATATTTAAAAAATTACTCCCTCCGTTCCTTAAAGTTCCTACCATACACTATTTGAGTGTAAAATATAGAAACTAATATAATATGAGAAGTGGGGTCAAAAAGTAGATTTYGATTGGAGAGAGAAACAAATAAAWTTACATTTTTTAATACACATGAGTGTATTGCAAGTGGTATGATAGYTTCCACATGGTGGACCACCACAATTAAAAAAATAATATAAAGTTTCCTAAAATGGAATAAAGTGAGAATGGTAGGAACTTTAAGGAACGTCCAAATGAGGGAAGTGATATGAACTTCAAGGAACGGAGGGAGTATTAAAAATTGATATTGATCAATTATACATTTAGACGATTCTAATAAAATCTTATTTGACTATTAAATTATATATTGATTAGGCAGATTAGCTGGGTTTTATAGTGATTTTTTTTTTTGGTTGATAGTAAAAGTGTAAGGGTCTTTTTACATTAGCTTATTTTCAGTTCAGTTCAGTTCAATTCAGTTCAGTTCAGCTCCATTCAGTTCAGTTCAGTTCTTAACCCTATTTCTCTCTCTCATAAAATATTCAATTCAGTTCAGTTCAGTTCCATTCAGTTCAGTTCAGTTCAGTTTGATTTCAGTTAATGTAAAGTGTAAACAGGCCCTAAGTATTTTTTGGTTTGATAGGAAAGATTAGTTTTTAAAATTTTACATATAGATTTTAGGAGGGAATAAATTAAATATGAGAAGGGTTATTTTAAAGGGAATGATCTTGAGATGATTTATTTTGAAGGGAAGGTTTGTGGTGAGAAGTTTGAGTGGTTAAGGAAAGTTACATTTTTTAAAAAAATATATATAATACATTCATCAAATTTAGAAATATTAAATTAATAGCAATATGTTTTTTTAATTTTTAAGCTTATAATTAAACACTTTTAAGTTTTATCCCTTTTCACAATTACAAAAAAAAATTATCGAAAAGTATGTACCGTGTTATTGTTGTTATTAAAAAGAAACGAAGTAACATTATTATTTTACCATATGTATACATGGTTTATTCGCCAATAATATTGTATAGGATAGTAGACGAATTTATCTTGACATCCTCGAATCAAATCATCGAGGGGACTCTTGGTGATTCATTTCCAACGTCCGTACAGGAAATGTATTCCCTTTGAATTGTGAATTCTCACCCTTAGCTTGTAACAACCAAACAACAATCAACTATAACACTATCCAAAATAACACCTAAAACTTATGGACTTGATAGGTCCAACCCATGTTAATAATATGAATTCTTTATTTTGGCTCAATTTTAGATCATATTATTTGTTTGTTTTAAGTTCAATCTTTGGGCTTATTTTGGTGGCTTCTTAGGCAAGTTTTTTTTGGAGACTTTATTGGAGGTTAGAAAGCTTATGTAGCCAAGGTTCTTAGATCAGATTTTACACGCACAAAACAGAGAGCAAAAGTGAGGGTTTCTCTTTCTCAGATTTTTCTGCACATATTTGATCAAGTGCTCGATCGGAGGTGTTCCCGTGGTCCGATTTTGCTCAAATTTGGACAGCTTGTTCCTAACATCTGGGGTTTCATTTTGGACGGTTGGATCGTCTCTGTGAGGTCTGGTTTGGTCGGAATTCTGGTTCGAACAAAGCTACTGTTTTTGGTGAATTCTACACCTCTTTTGTTCTAGTTTATCTCTTATTATTCTTGGTGATTGTTGATGAGTTGTGAATCCTTGTTAGACTGATTTGGGGTTCTTTTTCCCTCAATTTATTTATAAGAGAAGTTAGGGTGAACTCCTCAAGAGGTCCCGTGGTTTTTATCCTTCACATCGAAGGGGTTTTCCACGTATAACTTGCGTGCGTTGTTTGTGATTATTTCCGCTTGTTTAACTGCTCAATTGGTATTGTTATATTGCTGTTTTGATACTGCAATATTGCTGATTTTATCTTGGTCATTAGTTGTGTGATAATTTGGGTTGTTTGGTTGAGTAATTGGTTGGTTGTCTTAATTGTGTGACATAGTGGGTGTCGTAGTGACCCCCTTTCGATCCCTACAAATCAGAGGTATAACAAGTAACATGAAATGAAGAACAAAGACGTATTTAACAACACTAAAAAAAATATAATCTTTGTTTACTTGAATTTGTAGATATATTAAAAACAATATAATTTGAATCAAACAGCAAAAGGAGACTAATTAACAAGGACTTAAGGTAGTCATCGTCGTCTAATTAAACGTCGGCGTTTGGGTGGTGTTTGATTAATTGGGTCATCCACTAATTAAAAAGTTGAATTGGATAAAGTTCTAGATAATTACTTTACTACTGGAAAGTGTAAAAAGAAAGGGAATTAAATACTTTGTATTGTAATGATAACATTCAAAAGACGGTCTTAAAAAGTTGCATGCCAGCCCACCATATGTTATTGGAGTAACAGACATGGCATGGGCTGCTTAAAGCTAAAAGGTTTCGAAGATCACTGTAGGCTTTGTAGGCTTATATTATAATACTCCTATTAGGACTAATTAGAGTTTGTTTGAGTGGTTAAAGATTTCAAGTGTTTAACATGCTAAGGTACACAGATGGATKCCCGCACAAATCCTATTTCAGAAACCACGCAGTGGAGGACGAGGAATAATATCCCGACATACTGGATTGCTATTCGAAGTCCGCTTTTACTGGAATCGAAGTCCACATTTCATGTGAACTTCCGAATACGCCCTTTGATTCTCCCCCTCCCTAACCACCCAACACAACTCTTCCAACACCGGCACTAACCGGCAACCACCACTCAAAACATCCTACCACCGGATACACCACCCAACACCACCCTACCATCAACAAACACCACCCTTAAACTTTGTTTTTTTTTTAACTTTAAAACGACAAAAAAAAAATAATTTATGGAGAGGTGGGCGCCTTGGCTGGGCGAGCCAACCATGGCCCCCACGCCTGGCGGCGTGGGGCCATGGTTGGCTCGCCCAGCCAAGGCGGCCACCTCTCCATAAATTTTATTTTTTTGGACTTTAAAAGGCTGGCGCCCAGCCAAGGCGCCACCCCATTTTTAATTTTTTTTTTTGTTTTTGCTAGAGTGGTTGCGTGTGGTGACTTGGTGGTTGCGGTGGGTGTCAAGATGGTGGTTGCGTGGTGGCTTGGGTGGTTGCAAGGTGGCTTAGTGATGGTGGGTATATATTAAGGGCAAGGGTAATACGGGAAGTTCACACGAAACGTGAACTTTGATTCTAGTAAAAACGGACTTCGAATAGTAATCCCCCCGACATAATGTCAGGGGTGAGGCTCGACTCCGAGTCATGCCCAGGGAAAATGAGAAGCATTACCACCCTACATACATTACCCACTTCCTCATTAAAACTCCTTCTAGTAATACTAAAAATTATATATTTATATAATTATTAACAAGAATAAATATGATTTGTTTAATTAATTAATTATTTGTGTTCGTGTGATTTTGTCTGTTGAGTTCAAGATTGAACGATTATCACCTAATTTTTCAACTTTGATTGCTTTTAAAAATAGTTTCGTTTTCATGTACAACGTCACTTCTTCTTCTTTTTTTTTTTCTTTTGATATTATCTGGCTAATTTAATTTTGATCCTCTTACGTGCTCCTTTATAGTATAACCAAAACCAATCGTGAATGTCAACAAAGAAAGTTGCATGTCATGTATCATTTTCAATTTTCATCACATTTTACAATATGAAAAAGCAAAGTGTATGCATTCCAAAAGTTATCTAATCATTCATTTAGCTATGACCTAACTAATCACCTCTTTTTATAGCATAACCTTATCCTAAATTACTAACATAGACACATAGTGCTAGCATTGTAAATTATACCAATGATAAAATTTAGTCATTCAATTTTACAAATTTAATTAAAATCAGCAAAAACTATATCTATTCACTAAAGTTTGCTCATGTCTAGGATTCGATTAAAAAACGAGTTGTTTGGTTTTACAAATTTCTCTTGAGCAAAATCTATTGGTAAAATTAATGTGCATTTTGCAACACAGAATTCACATGAGTAAAAACTATATGTATTCAATACGTTTGCTAATTTGAAGCATAATTGAGCAATCTTTTTTTAACTTAGCTTTGTCGTACATTGATGCATGGTATATATATGATCTAAGCTCATACAAAATTTGCACTGGCCACTAAGCTCATAGAAAATTTTAACTTGCCACTAAGCTCATACATTTGAGTAAGTTAGGATTAAGAAGTTCTAATTAGTAAAGTTAGGGTTTCATTCTTCAAATTTTTCAAAACTAGTTATTAATTTATATAATCCAAACATTATCCTAAAGAATCACTTACTCACATGTAATCACAATTCATGATTAAAATAACATTCAATTAGTACTTCGTATTATTCTTTTATTAATGGGAAAAAATTTAAACAATACAAATATACAATAATGTACTTCGTATTTGTTTGGTTATGTATTTGGACTGCTCGCTATAACAATGTTTCTTTCAAAAGAAACAATCTTCAAGATTTTCGTGTATTAAAATGAGCTAGAGTTCTGATTATTATTTTTTATATGTTGATTTTGTTTTCGTCAATAATTAATCAAATGTATTATTCCTATTATTAATTTAGGAGGATATTAGATGATGACTTGGGATGATAGGCTTGATAGAAAATGCCAAAAAATTACGTAAAAAATTATTTAAAAAAAAAAACTTGACATTATTTATTTTGTCCAAATTGTATATATTTTGGGATTGAAGATAAATAGAGACAATATATGCTGTATGCATGCATATTACTGTACCTAGCTTTAGTACTTTAGTGCTAATTATTCAAGAGTGTACGTACATGACTTGTGCCACCTATATCAAAATCAAAATGTCTAATATAAATGCGTTGGCATTGTACTAACTTTAACATTATGGCTAGCAGAGGCGGAGCCAGGGGGTGGGCAAGGGGGTCAATTGTCCTCCCAATTCCAAAAATAAAAATCACGCTTTTTAGCAAAATTAGCGACTGATTTTAGTGACCGCTTAAAATCGGTCGCTAAAATTTCAAAATCGGTCGCAAAAATTAAATAGTCGGTTGTTAAAAGTAAAAAGTCGATTGTTGAAAGTAAAATTTTTACCCGAATGTCCGATATTCAAACTTCGCCCCCCCCCCCCACCCTCTTCTCCCAATATGTAATTCCTAACTCCGCCTCTGATGACTAGCTCTGTTTTTGGACAGAAAGAAACTAAAATGAATTCAACATTAAGGAATTTCATTGAATTAACATAAAATTAAAATTAAGTTCAATGAAACAAGGCTTATGTCAAAAGGCTCGTCTGTCCCATACTTGTTGCATAGTTCTACATCAAAATCATGCGACTATGTGAGGATAGAGTGCAAGTTCATTCTACAATATTAAATAGTTCTACATCAAAATCATGTGGCGATAGAATGCAAGTTGGTTATACAATATAAAAGAGTTCGATTCTCAAACCCCTAGAGAGTGTAGAATTATTTTAGATGATATTGTTGCCTTATATAATGGTTTTTCTTGTATTACTATTCGCAAGGTTAATCGTTCTTTAGTGCATCAAGCTCATGTACTAGCGACTTATGCTAGGAAAGGACACTAATGTTGTTTGTGTTTGTATCAGCTGCCATATACATATTTTCTACATCAAAAATTCAAAACCATATGATCATGATTAGAGAAATAGAGAATGCAAGTTGATTTTATTGGTGAGATCATATCACAAACAACAAATTTAAGTGTAGTCGTATTTTCAATTTTTGTAAAGATTTAAAGATTGTCAAATACTCGAATGATACTTCTATGGTCATATAAATTTAATTATTTATGTGGGGAAAGTTTGAAAATTCTTGACCTCAAAAATTCCATAAATGGCATTTTATTTATTTATTTGAGAAAATAAAAATATAAAATATCTATGAGAAACATGATGTGAGATTGATGAATTCCATACACTAGAATATTTATTATTGATACTAAATAATAAAAGCATCATCATTTGGACCATGATCTATAATCTTGAAATCCCAAAAACCCACCATCTATTTGTGGGCCCATGAAGGGTGAGCCATGCTGTATGCTGAAATAAGATCAGTATTGCATGAAATTGGATGAGTTTTTTCTTGTATTATTGGCCAAAAATTCAGAATATTTGCATCATAAAAATAAAATAAAAAAGATTGGACTTTCTTTATTAATTAAAACAACCCATAAAAATTCAATTTTATCAATCCCTCAGTTTGTCCAATTGTCTTTTATTGCATGACCTCTTTCTGAAGGCCACCTTAGAAAATTAGAATTTCAGAATTAAAGTAATTTCATTGTATTTTGGATTTATCTTGGAATGGGCACAAGTGTTCAGAAACAAATCTACATTAACTAACCCCATTTTGTTGAGTTGTGTCTTAGCTAGTGTTATAATGTCCACCTCAATGTTCTTATCTATGTTCCCCTTAAAAAATTAGTGGTTACCCGTATTAAGGCACGAGATTATTTTTGTAATCATCAATATGGGATCGTTTTAAAATTGAAAAATGTATAAAGTAAAAAATATAAATTTGAGAAAAAATTGTGAATACAATAGATAAACTAAATAAGGTATATTTTTGATTTTGGGATGAACTAAATCATATTAATAGAATTTTTCTCCCTTTTTTGAAACATAAAATAAAACTAATCAATTTGTTATTGGGTTTTTTATTTAGGATGTACTCCTAATAATTTGGTAGTGTTTAAATTTATTTATTTATTATGAAGATTTTTTAAAAAGAAATTAAACAAAGGGTGGAAGTAATTTCCAAAGAGAGCACATAAAAAAAATTATAGAATTAAGGATTTTGATCTCTACTTTGAATAATTTTGTAGTACTAAATAAGTAAATAGTCCAAATCCTCATTGAAGTTTTTGACTTCCTACTAAAATAAGTAAAGGTTTTTTCACTTTATGAGGTGCAAATAAAGCAAGTAACATAGACATAAACCCATATATGACCTACGTCCTATGAGTATGAACATTTAGTTATACTTTTATTTTGCTTGGGGGTCAGCATCCCATAAGTGCATTTGTTATACAATATGATTTAAGGTATTTTGTAAAATATATGGATGTCAACTAGTTCAACTGATCAAAATCTCGAAAATTGTGCTCATAGAGTTGATCCTTGTGGGTTTCTTACTCTCCTCTCGTTCTTTTTTCAATATCTACCCGATTCATCAAAACTTAACTCTAACTATAGTTGATTTTGACTCTAATTGCACATCGAGCATACGATAAGTAAATCTTCCAACAAAAGGGTTTGCATACAACAAGTCTCGAACTTTGGTTTGCATACGGCTAYTCTCGAACTTTAAACGTCCTTAAACGGCATCAAGTTACTTACACATTTATGAGCCAACTTTTCTATGTCCTACTCTCCACCGTACTTGGACAATGAATTCTTGTTTTCAATCTTCTTTCAAACTTTAACAATCCTCCACTCCTTAAGAAATGGAGGCCATCAAAGTCCATAATTCAAAGAGAATAATTGATGCAATAATAAAAATAGGTACTGTATTTCTTTTACTAGTCTAAAGTAAATGAGCAATGTACATGGATGCCGAATGGACCCAAATCGCTACCCCGGACGATCTTACTCCCTAGAAAAAAATCGACTACAATCTCTTAAATAGCTACCACCACAACTCCTCCCAATTTCTTCACAAAAATGGGGATATTAATATGATTATACAGGCTCTATAATAGGGGTATCAAAGTGGATTTAAAAAAAAAAAGAAAGAAAAATATAAACACCTCACATTTTATTATATATAAACAGCATCAACAGGAAGTGATGTAGTCCTGTGAAGAGCACTTGGTAAGAGTGAACCAGTAAGCTTCGTTGTAGAGGCCAAATTATGTGTGGTACAAGAATCTTCCATCGCCTCACATTTCGGAACCCTTTGGGTTTTAGAAATGGGGCAGCTAGCTTCGAAGTCTTCAGTATGTGATGACTTTTGAACATCTTCCGACTCTGACAGCAAGACCCTTCGTTCATGTTCTAACAATAGCTTAAGGTGTAAAGATTGTGGAAACCCGTCTTCGACACAATCTTGATCCCCATGACAAGAACGAGGCGTTGAAGATTTTGGTGAAAGCCCTAGTTGATGAGATTTTGGTGAAAGCCCTAGTTGATGATCACGGACTTCCCTCAACTCTAGTTGGTATTTGGCTTTAAGCCACCTGAGCTCCCATTGACTTCCATTTTCATGTTGGTTATGATTTTCTTCATTATGCTCATCAGATTTATCACCCATAGGTAAAGTGGGTTGACCCGATTTCTCATGCTCTTCATCGGAATGGATTCCTCCAGAGCAAAGTGAGCTAAATTCCAAACTTTCACATTCAGCATGATGTCCACCGTTAGTTTGACATGAAGTGGTTAGTTCTGAAGCTCCCAACTCATGATGCTCAGATCCGTCGACTTGAAATGTGATCTCTTCAAACCTACCATGAATAGCAGCAGCACAACCGTTAGGACACTCAAAATATGCCGGGTTGAAGGCTCCAGGGTTATTTGACAGAAAATCCATCAAGGAACCAATCGAAGTGTGGGTAGAAGCACAATTTTGACACAATTTCATATCAGGAAAGCATGTAGTTTCTTCGAATCCCGGACCTTTCTTCCAGTCGGGTACTAAAGCAGCTATCTCCCCATCGATCATATCCGCAATGCTAGTTACATCTTGATCAGTAATTTCAAGTTCTGCAACCATTTCAGTTGCAACGCTTAAAGCTGTATCCAATTCAATGTCAAAAGGAAAATATATATTCCGAATGCGACCTGTATGAAAACAATACAACAAAGCTTAGATTTATCATTGCACCAAGTTTAACAGAGTCTAACAGCCTAACAGGTTTAAAAAAATAAACAATAGAAAACAATTAAAGTTAAATGAAGGCAAAACCAGTGGATGGTAGTGAGACACGAACCTTCTTTATCAGCTATTCTAAGTCGTAAAAAGATGCTGCCATCTTCCCTTCTCTTTCCTTTGATAGTTATGTCAACATCTGCAGAATGGTCATCCTCATGGTGTTCGAATAAGTCAATACCAGAGCTTTCAAGTTCACCTGGTTGATACCCCCACTCATAGGATTCCAAATCAATGCCATTGGAGTATCCATTCAAATAGGAGCTATCACTATTGTAATGTTCAAGGAATGGTTGTCTGATCAAAGAGCCAAGATCACCAAATTCACTTGGGCTCTCAGTTTGCCTTGAGCCATCATCATAGTCATCAATTTGAAGAAACGGGTCATCTAAAAGTTCTCTTGCTGAGAGCCTTGAAGAAACAGTTGCCAGACATTTCTCAACGAATTGCCGGACCTCGGGATCTTTTACTTTGTACAAGGCTTCAGGCTTTTTGCCCTACATATAAACAACATATGAAGATGGGGTAAGAGAGTGTGTGTGTCCTTTCAAAAAGGAATGAAAGAAAGTAAAGATAAAAAGAGAATGTACTCATGAAACGAGACGGTAGGTTTTTGTTGAAGGAACAGATTTCTTACAGAGATGACTTTCTTGTAGATTTGAGCAGGATGTGAACATTCACTATATGGATACTCAAAAGTGACCATTTCAAGTATGCACATCCCAAATGAGTAAATGTCGACCAATTCATTGTACTCTTCTTCATATACTTCTGGAGCCATAAATTCCGGCGTTCCTGAAAAAGTAAATAATATCCCAATTACACATTATTAAGCTTCTAATGAAGATTTACTAGACAAAAACTCCACTAAGTCTTTTATAATCATAGTCACACACTCACACCAGCAGCAACTAAACTCTATACATTTCAAGTTATAATGACCAAATCATTTTCGTTTCTCAACCACCAAAATGTCATACCACATAACTGAATGATTAGAAATAGAAATCTTATTTATGGTAGACTTCATCAGTCTCAAGGAGTGCATCATCAAACCAAAACACACATACAGCAAGATTGATGACAACTAGATGTGTTAAACAGATAATGCACTGAGCATGCACAAGAGCTACTCACCACAGCAATGCAGTTAAAGTTCAGTAAAACTTGACATCCTATAATGAAGCTGAACCTAGTGCTTTTAGGAATGAAATAGTTCTAGAAAATCTGGTAGAGTATCATTAAGACATTTTACATTCGCATTCTATAATGCTTGCATTGACTGTGAAGAGCTTGAAACAGTCACCAAACAAACACAACAATTTATTCACGTTGTTGCAGCAAATTGCTCAAGTTCAAGTGGTCAACTGATTCTCAAGTAAAGTAGAGCCATAAATAGATTCTCCGATCCAAGCTCAAATTGCTATTCTGAGTTGAATCAAATCCAAACAAGACTCAAGCTCAACTCAGCTCATTATAAGCCCCTAAACAACGACGTCTGAGTAGGCAATCCTAGGTGGTCTGCACACAGCCTTATCAAACTCCATTGATAAATTTACATACATTAAACAACCAAGAGTCATGGTACGCCTTTTGGGGCAGTATAGAGGTCAAAAGTCTACAACCGTAGTCCTTAAACAATACAATCACAGAAGGTTCCAAGAACAGACAAGCCGCAAAGAGCTATTGTTAATTGAGTAACACCATATTTCCAAAAGACAAAAAGTAAAGAAAAATAAAGAAACATGATGAAAGCATACCAACACAATGAGCAGCATGAGACTTCCTGAGAATAGCAGCCAAGCCAAGGTCACCAATCTTAACTTCACCTTGATTACCATTTACAAAGATATTATCACACTTTAGATCTCTATGAATCACTGGTGGGTCATGGCTATGTAAATAAAGTAACCCTTTTAAGATCTGCCTACACCAGTGCTTCACTGCCCTGATATTTACTCTCCTATGCTTCAACCTATACCTGACCATTATCAAACATAGCCATAAATGGATATTCAAAAATGCAATCTTTTTTCTATTTTATAATTTTTTAAAAAAAAAACCCAAAAAATAGATAGAAGTTGGGTAAAATGAGATGATATGTGATTGTGTAATAACTGAATATGATGCCTTACTGTCTTAAAGTGCCAGAAGTGAACATTTCAGTAACAAAGTTGATGTTCCTTTTAGCTGTATCAACCCAAGAAGTGTAGAACTTCATGATATTTTTGTGCTTCAAAGTTTTAAGTAGATGAATCTCGCAGTACAACCTTTCTAGATCTTCTGGACTTTGGAGAAAATCATAAAGTTTTACTTGATTCCAAGCTACTTCTATTCCTTCATATTCATCAAATGCTCTATAACTGTCAACGCAAATCACAAACATAATCAATTTAGGATCTAATTAAAACTCAAATCTAGGAAATACCCATCTCATGAAATGAAGCCCCAAAATAAATTCCAAAAAAAAAAAAAAATCAATCTTTGATAAATTTATCAATAAGGAATCTGAGAAATGGGTCAATGAATTTAGGAGCAAAAGTTTTGATTTTTCATACACTATCTTTGAAGCTCCTTTCCCAAGTATTTCATTGTACTGCAAAAAAAATTACCAAAGAGAGATATGATAAGGAACAAATCCATGAAAATCAGAGCTAAAAATGGCAAATAAAAATCAGAATAAATAATTAAATGAAAGTAATGAAATTGCTTACTCTGCCATATCTTCCAGTTGGATCAACTTCAACAAATTCAGAAATCTCATCTTCAAGATGTGAAAAACCATTCATCCTCCAATCACTATATTCAATTACAGCCCTTTATTTTTATTTTTCTCAGCTTCTATATACCACCAACAAAATGTAACAACAGCAATAAAGTCTCAATCTTTTATATAAAAAGAAAGGATTTTTTTTGGTCCCCCAAGTTCAAAACTTTTAGCTCTGACACCACAAAAACCCACTTCTTCTTTATCTAAAGTTTATGATCAATCATTCATGTGATTAGAAAGAAAAAAAAAAGCAAGAAATGAAGAAGAAAAAAAATACTATGTTATGCAACACATTACAGAGCTAACCACCTCCAACAAGGGAACATGACAAATGAGAGAGAGAAAAAGAGAAATGAGTTTTTTGCAGGTTTTATTTTGAGAGTGTTTGGTTAATCTTAAATCTTAATCCTCTTGTTTTATTTTCTCTCTCTTAAGTATTAAACTTAAAATTAACTTAACTTCCGTGAAAGTAAGTATGCTTCTTTGTACTCCCTTTTTTACATACAAAGAAGATTATAATTTATAATGAGGGGTGTGTTTAAGTACAGTACTAATATTAAAATGGTGGGTCCCACTAATTATGTGGGTAGTAACTATGCTACGGAGCAGTACTCCTTCCTTCCACGATTCCGTCCCCGTGATTTTGCAACATAATGAAAATTTTAATTTTTAATGAATTACTCTTTCCGTATCGTAATTTTTGTAACACTTGAATATTTTATCTCTCACAAATAATTATAAGAATTGCGAGAGTTACGATACGAAGAAAATATGAGAGTAGAGTTAATTACTTAATTAGAGAGAAAATAAATTYAATCCAATTCACTTTTTTACCATTRCAATCTTATTTYGACACACTAAAAAGAAAAACGTTACAAATTAGGTGGGACAGAGAGGCAGTAATATTTTGATACTAGATCCGTGAAGTTTTGGGACCACAAGTCTATAATGTAATGATTTCTGTTTTTATTAAAAGTTTTTTTGGTGGGTATGTTTGGATTTGGTTAAGCATGAATGTGGACTAAGTTTTATGTTGGTGATATTGGTTGTTTGATGGAATTCAAGGTTTATCTATGGGCATTGGGCGTTTATGGGGCCTCATTGTGAACCCAGACCATCTATTAAACACTTGGATTGGATTGGAAAAAATACTCGTATAATAATAGGGTCTTAAAGAAAGTTAACAATTAAATCGTGTTGTATTTATATCAACCAAATTACAAAAGCATATTGAAATATTTGATCCAAAATTTCAAACTCAACTCGAACATAATGGCTAGGTTATGTGTCATGTTTGTGTGATTTCAACTTGTCAGACAAATTTATTCATTATGATATCAATTATTCTGTTAATTCATGTCAAGATGACGTGTTATCATATCGTGTTAATTTTTTTTTTACTATTTTAGTTATATTACCTTAATACTAAAGCAAAAAAAAAGTTTTAATGACAATAGGTTTAGTATGTTTGACTAGGTCATGCATATCACTAACTTATAATATTGGGTATGTTTGGAGAAAAAAGCGGTAGAGGTAGCAGTTAGTTGTCGAGGTAGCTGTCAGCGGTAGCGGTAACTGCTAGTTGTCAATTAATAGCTTGAAGATAGCAGTATGAAGTAGTGGTTTAAAGTATGAGTGTTTGGTAGAGTAGTGGTTGAAAAATGTAATTTTTCGTAAAAAAAATTATTTAAAAAAAGAATTTACAATAGGTAATATACATTGATTGGTAACATAACTATATACTGAGTATTATATTATTATGACTATACGTTACATATTATATTTTAAACGGAAAAATTATGATGCTAAAAAATAACAATATTCTCAAAAATTAATTTATAACAATGCAGTTCCTCAATAATAAATAATTCCAAAACAATGTACGAGTACAATATAATTATAATGTCAAAATTTCAAAACAAGATCTCATTCTTCATATAAAAATTAATTCCTTACAACATAAATTATATTGTGAGAAAATAGAAGAAAAAATTATTGGGATTACAATAATTAAAAAATTGCAAAAAAATAAATAAAATAGAACTAAATTTGAGGAGAAATATAAGCTAGTTTCAAGCATCAAACGTTACTAATTGTAACATTTACTCATCCGCTACATCTACCACCACCATCTACCCCAAACTCTATCAATCCAAACACTTCAATTTTTTAAAACTAGAGTATATTGACCTAGTAAAAACTATATAGACTACCTCATAAGCTGCATCCAAACATACCCAATATTGAATCATGGTCAATTAGTTCAAATAAGTTCAAGTTCGATTTGTTCATCTTCAGTTGATAAAAATGCACCCTAAAATGTATAATTTGAGTAATTTAGTTCATAATGTTGATGGAAATCGTAGTCTATTACGTACTTAATCGTCTTAATTCTTCATGTAGTTTTACCGTTATTTATGAGGGGGAATACTATTCGAAGTTCACTTTTACTAGAATTAAAGTCCATTTTTCGTGTGAATTTCCCAACACGCCCTTCTTCCAAGCCCCTCCCTAACCACCCAACACCAACAACCACCACCCAAGGCACCCTACCACCAAAAACCACCACCTGACACCACCCTACCACCAACAACCACCACCCAACACCACGTAAAAAACATGTGGACTTTGAATGGCATGAACACCTTGCGTAGGCGTCCATGCGTTGGTGGTTACGGAGGTGAAAAATCTGAAGGACAATATGGGAAGTTCACACAAAATGTGAACTTTGATTCCAGTAAAAACGGACTTCGTTTAGCAATCCAGTTAAATGAGTTAGGAGCATTAGGTTATAAAATGTGTAATCAAATAATTGAATGGAGAACCATTCCACATTCCTAAATTCAATCAAGTGCACCAAGGCCAGACATGGTTTCTTTATCTCAAAATAATAAAACAAGTCCAATAAAATTCAAACCTAATCGGCCGCAATAGATTTCAATAAGTTCGAGTAATTGGAAAACTTCATTTAATTTAGAGAATAATTTGTTTCATTACCTCCCTAATTCATATACTTCCTCCGTAACAAAAAAAACGCAACTTTGGAGGAGGCACGGACTCCTAGATAAAATTTCTAAATTGTGTTTAATGAGTACAAAGACCTTATTACCCTTGGCTATCACCCTTGCTACTACCACCAGCACCATTTGAACCACCACCCCATAACCACCACCAGCACCATTCGAACCACCACCCCATAACCACCACCAGCACCATTCGAACCACCACCCCATAACCACCACCAGCACCGTTCGAACCACGACCACCCCTTGCAATTCGAACAACCACCATCATTCGCACAACCACCATCATTCGCACAACCACCACCCCTCGCAATTCGAACAACCACCACGACCACCATTCCCCTCCCAATTCCACTCGCACAACTGGGCACCCGATAATCGAACACCTGAGCACCAATTGACCACTCGCGAACCACCTGGGCACCACTTGACCACTCGCGAACCACCTGGGTTCGAGGGGTTCAATTGGGGTTGTGAGGGAGGGCTTCGATTGGGCAGGTCGAAGGTGGGGATGGGTGGTTTTTGGGCAGGTCGAAGGTGGGGATGGGTGGTTGAAGTGGTCAGGTRGAAGGTGGGGATGGATGGTTGAAGTGGTGGTGGTGCTTGAGTTTGGTGGTGCGGTGGTGTTGAGGYAAGGAGAGTGGTGGATATGGGTGAGATTAGTTTATGTTTAGGTGATTAATTATTTTAGATTATAAGTTGATAAGGTTGATTAGGGTAGTTTAATTATGTTTAAAACTAGTTTTTTCTGCACGCGATGCGTGCGGATATTAAAATGCAACCATCGATGTAAATGCTCTTTTTATCGTGAAAATTCTGTTTTGTAATTGTCATATTTCATAAAAAGTATTGTTACTTCATATCATATTAAATTAGCTTAGAACATGATTTAAAAAGTATTTAGATCAAATTTATACTCCGTACATTGATTCACATAAGTTTTTGGTTGATTAATGCTATACCATACCAATTTTTACTTTTTAGTTAAAATATACTTTCTTCTTGATTTGGCAATAAAGTTTGAGTTTGGGAGGTTTTTTAAATCACAAATTAACAATTATGATTATTGACCTTTATTACATTCCATCTAAGTTAAATTTATTCAATCATGCCCTTAAAAATTCAATCTTCTATAATTAATTATAGTATTTAATTGTGTCAACAATTTTGTAAAGCTTAAAACAATATTATTTTTTGCAACTTTTTTATATGACAAAAAATTACTCCATATTTAGTTTTTTTTATAATGGTAAGTTGAATTGATTAATTAATTATTCATTTTATTTTTCATTTTAATTAAAATCACGAGGGCGTTATTGTATTTTCCTAGGGGGGACACCATAGCTCCCCCCTTGGCTTATATAATAGAGATATGTTAGTAAGGGTAAAATAGACATTTTATGAGGTTAAACTTACCAAATATGGAAAAAAAAAAGTAAAGTTGCGTTTATTGTGATATTGCCAAAAATGACAAAAGTTGCGTTTTTTTTGTTACGGAGGAAGTATATACTACGGAGTATCATTTTTTTTGCACTATGCATACTTAAAATTTGCGATTTTTTTTACCAAAAACACTTTGAATGATTTGATCTTTAATCGACTTATAAATTGTTTTACTTTGAATTAATATCATTCAATGTTTTAATTATAGATTTTTTTTTAATCATACATATATATGTTAGTTTATATTCAAACTTAATTTCCTATATACAAATATTTTAAATTGGGGATATAATGAAAGAATATTTGCCGTAGCGTTATTCATTGATAATTACTCAATATATATACAAACTATTCTCGGGTAATTTGTAGAATACAATAATACCTAAAATAATACAAGATAATAAAAGATATTAACAAATCTAATATTTACATAATTAAGAACATACATATAAATATATATATTCTATCATATAAGACTTTACATAGGAGACACTAGTTTTTATGTGCACGCGATGCGTGCTTGACTTATGAATACTGCAATTCGTTTAAAATGATTATACAGTACGGATTTAAATAAAATATTTTTAAAAATTTGATATTATTAATTTATATATAGCTAATTAGCAATACAATTTATCTTAATTGTAATTAATTTGTAATAACTATTACTTGAATTCAAACTATATTTCATAATGTTTTAATTCAATTTGAAATATTGTTCGTTGAATTAAATTGTTCACTAATTAAGTCACATAATAAATGTATGTTCTATTTTGATGAATATGGGTAATTCAAGCACATCAATTCACAACTTTTTTTATTAAGGGTATTAAAGTTCATTAGGCACATTTAATCATTAAGGGTAATACCGACTTTTAATAGGGGGGACACCATCTTCCTCCCCCCTTCCCTTATATAATAGAGATCATTGCTCAATCAAAACCAAAGAATGCTCAATTTGAGATAAAGGGAGATACATACACAATGTTCTACGAAATTGAATTGTAATTATATTTCAAAAAAAAAAAAAAATTTATTCAATCTATTATTTCATGAATCCTTTTTTAGCTAATAGTAAGTTTCCATTTTATTGTTTTAATAATTAAACATGAGCTTTAGAATATGCATTTATTGTATTCTAAATTTGAATTGATTGAATAACTAATTTGATAAATTTAATTTATACATATTAATTATTTGTTGTGTAGTATTTTGGAATTTTGGAAGGGGGACACCTCTAGGCTCTAGCCTTCACTTTAGTAGAGATAGAAGAGTGCATCTGACTAAGGTTGGATTTTAATTAACCCATGTACTATAACAAGTCAAAATCATGAGTCAAAAAATAGTTTAAATACTCCGTATTCCAGTAGTTAAATACAAGTTTACACCAAACTGACTCGCTTGTTAAGTCATTTTTATGTTATTTATACGATAACAATATATAAACTTTTTTCTCACATACATCAAATGACTATAATAAGATATAAATTTTTTTTCCCACATACATCAAATGATCATAATAACGTAGAAAGATCTATTATGGTCTAATGAAGGGTTCAGATCAAATTAAATCTAACACACGATGGATTGATAGAGCTTTTATGGGCGAGGCATTATATTGGTTGGAATCATTTGGATAAACATATAAAAATATTATTATTATTAGCCAATATTGTTTCAAACTTCTAGTCTATATTTGAAATTTTCAAGGATAAGCACACTTTCATAGCTTTATTCGTGTAAAATAAAGGGATGATTTACGCACACATTCACCCTCTCACAACATTCATATCCGCACATCTCACTCAAAAGAGTGCGCGATAATATAAATCCCTCCTAAAATGGGGGTGATAGAGATATAGAGTGATAGGTTGTCAAAGTATATCCATATCAATTCATAACAAGTTTGCATTGACTCATCATCACAACGTTTTAATTGAATCTATGACTCATTATCTTGGTGACACTTAAACACATAAAGACATAGTAACTAACTATGAACTGTGGACGATACATGGTACATAATAAACCAATAGCTGTGGAAAGAATGATGTTAATCGATAATGCATGCATGTGAAGGTTACAACTTACAAGCATGCAATGCATGTTATATGATATTGCAAATATAGGAATTGTTGGTGTATGATATCGATGCTTGTTACACATTATATATTTCCCAATTTTGCCTTTCAAAACAATTTCATTAGAGCGTTTTTTTAATTAAAAAAAATGATGGTAGAAATCTATAACTTTTTATATACTAAAAGAGAATGATGCTGATGCAACGACACCATTTATCCTATATGTTAATCTTACATTACACGGATAATGCCAACAGGTCATTAATTTTAAAAATACTTCAATTTAAAATACAAAAAAATCTATATTAAAAAATTAAATTAATTTAAATTAATTACGGAGTATTAAATTTAAATTTAAATTTAAATACATTACCAAATTAGCCTAATCGAATTTCATGTATCAAACTAGATAAGATAATAATAATAATAAAATATTAAATAACAAAATACCATACTATCTAGATTTCACGTAACAAAATTAAATGTTTATCAAATACTAAACGCTTGTGTGGTTAATATTAAAATATTTTAAATTTTAAATCGATATATACAAAATTAAGCTAATTAAATTATCTACACTAGATAAACCTCATATAAACAAACTAGATAAGAAATCCTAAATAAGTTAATCGAAATTCATGTAACAAACTAAACAAGATAATTGCATTTCACGCGAATCCACATATTCCATACAAAAATTAAAAATATTATTAAATTTTTTAAATTTAAATACATTACAAAATAAAATTGAAAAATTAAATAAAAATTGAAAAAAAAACTTCTGGAAACTACAAGATAGGTCCATTTGACGCAGATCAACATAAAAAAATTCAAGATAAACCTCCTAGAAAATCGAACTTCATGTAACAAATACAATATTTGTGTTTTCTTTTGATCTATCTATTTAAATAAACAATGTAAATATTGTTGTGCTCTATGTTTCATGTACTTCCTCCGTTTTTTTTAGTTGCTTCAGTTTGACTTTTGCACTATTCACAGGAAGCACTTTGACCAAGTTTTGTGCTTTACACGTAATGAAAAATATAGTCAAATGGGATCTCGTTAGATTCGTCGCGTTAAATAATATATTAATATCTAGTTTTTTATAATCTTCATTAATCATAATTATAGTAATTAACGGTCAAAGTTGTGTCTCGGCAAGTGTGTTTTGTTGACCGGTGCATCTAAAAAAACGGAGAAAGTATTTCTCAATTTGTCTATTTTACCATTGTTCTAAGAACATTGCGTAGAAAAATAATACATTTATGGAAGTAACACAATTATGGAAGGTTAAAAAAAAAATTCATCCAATTTAGTTTGTAATAATTTGTACTCTGTATTTTAGTTAAAAATCGAGGATATGCTCGTGAAATAAATCTAATAAATAAATGTACGGATGAGAAGTACGGGTAAAAGACTAAAAGTATAAGATAGGCGCGTGGGCTTTGCAGGCAGTGAGAAGAAGATCCTTGCCAACTCACAAGCTTCTGTGTTTTCAATTTCCGTAACTCTTCGTGTTTTTTAAAACAAAAAATCATTATATTGTAAATTTGTAATAGAGTCATAGATAAGTTCCACCTTTCACATTTCAAAGAGACAAAATATCACACCATCACATTTTATTTCTCAAAGCATCTTAACTCTTAAGCCGTAGCATATGCTTAAGCTTATTAGCCAAAAAAACTATTCTTTCACCCTAAATTTGGAGAATAAATCTAAGTTTTATGTCAAGTTAAGTTTTAATCACGATTTGATAATTTGTCAAGGACACAAGGATTTGATAAGAAAAGATAAACACAACAATATTCTATTATATAAGTATATCCTAACAAATATATCCTATCACGATTAGAACTAGTCCGAGATCAAGATTATTGCACGTACATTGCACACATAAGTCAACTTGAGACTTTAAAAACCCTAAATTTTTCTCCAAGTCGTCAAGTGTTGTCATTGTATTTATGTCTTTTAAAGGGTGTTAATAAACATAAATCTTTTTTGAATTTCTTGGTTTTTTATTGTTTAGTTATTAATAATCTCATTTTTATGTTATTATTATTAGAGTTTTGTTCCAAATTTTGAGTTTATTATTTCCTTAGGTGAGAGTTTGGAATTTGAGAAATTATTGTTATAGTACAGTGATGTAGGCAGCACAGATAGGATATATATTAGCCTATTAGAATATGATAACACTTTGTGAAAATATGATAACACTTCGTGAGGATGTGATAATAGCTAAGTAACGTGTTTTCATATCTTAATTGGGGAATACTATTTAAAGTTCAGTTTTACTAAAATAAAAGTCCATATTTCAATTCACTTCTCTTTTCTACCCCTCTCTTCTTCCTAAACCCTAATTTCAATCACCACCCATTCCTCCACCAACAACCACCAAAACATGGACCCTAACCCTAATCCACCCACCGGAAAGTCGAAGGAGTCGTTGGTGAAGGCCGCAACCGCATTCATTCGGAAGAGGCAAGCGTTGACCATCATGGACGGAGGAGTTGAAGTGGAGCCCACCGCGGACGGCGCGGCAGTGCAGCCACCAGAGGTTCGTCAATTTTTTTTATGCATGACGCCTTGTATGGGCGCCAACCACCATGGTTGGGCGCCTGCCCTAGGCGTCCCAGCCATGGTGGTTGGCGCCCATACAAGGCGTTGGGTTGGTTTTTCCACCCGACGTTCAATTTTTTTTATTTTAAATTATTAAATTAATTATTATTTTGTTTAAGTAAATTAATTATTCTATAAATTTTCATGCTTAATTCATTTGATATTTTTTTTGTTTTAATTAGAAGTTCAACAATAAAAAACCGCGAAAAATTAATGATTAATTAATAGTTTAATTACTAAATTTAAAAATATAGAAAAAATGCCAAAAAATTGAATTTCAAATAAATTGGACTTCGATTCGGTATGGACGCGCCCAGACCATGGTACTGGGTGGTTTTGTGAGGCGTCCATACCATGGTCTTTTGCTAATTCACTAAGCGTTCAAGGATGCTTACCTCCATTTCGTCGGTCATTTGTCCTACTCCGACTACTCCGATGTGTTCCGGTTAGAATTCTGACGACTACTCCGATGTGTTTCGGTTAAAATTCCGACGATCAAGCACTAGAACGGTCGGAAATTGGCACTCGATGGTGGTCCAAGGTGTTGTAAGGAGGGAATTGGGTGGAGTTAGTGAGAGAAGTTAGTGAGGGTAGGTATGGTAGTTCACTTGTAATATGGACTTAGATTCTAGTAAATATGGACTTTGTTTAACAATCCAGATCTTAATATAGGCCCTACTTGTGCTGCATGCATCATTTTGTTGTATTTATCATTACTCTTTAAAATGGAATTTTTTTTCCCCCGTGGCTAGGCCTGTTTCGTTATGGAAGGTTAGGATTTGATAATTGCAATAATTTGCTCGAAAAATTAGTGTCTTTGATTATTCGTTCAACGATGAATGAAAATATACGGTTTGTAAGTATTTACATTACCTTGTCATATGTATTTGCACCCAAATGACCATGCAATATTGGATGATCTTAAGCTTGATTTTCATAGATAAATTGTAGATTGTACTCCGCCCTTTGATTTTTTTATGTTATGTGCAATTTTCTTATTGGGCCAATTCATTAGAGTATTTTTTTTTAAGATGAATTTTTTAATTAAGGTTGCATGCATTATTATTATTGATTGGATTTGTGATGTATTTAGTTCTAAAGTGTTTTGAATTTATGTTGAAAACTTGAATTTATTAAGAAATATTTGTAAGTTAATTGCTCAAATGTTATTGTTGGCCTGGGTTCCTTAAGTTTTGAATGATCATAAACACTGAAATAGGGAACAATTGGTTTACAGGTGTTAGCAGTTGGATGGAACCAGTCGATCAACTTGTTGCTATTTCCCAGGAATGAGTTTTGTACTTAGATATATCTTGGTATAATTAACTTACCCTACTACAAAAAAAGCCTAAGAGACCGGTTATTTTTTGTGATCTCTTAAATCGATCAATGAAACCGGTTATATGTCAGAACCGATCTCTTATGTCAATTCAAAGAGACCGATTTTACTGGCAGATGTTGTCTCTTTGAGCTACGTAAGAGACCAGTTTTAATCTACAACCGGTCTCTTATAGTCATTTTTAAATTAAAAAAAAGGTAGGTGAGGTGTGACATCACACCTCACAACAAATCAAAGTTGATTCAATTATATACATACAATTATAATTGGCAATTAAAACCATAAAATCTTACATTAATATCTCAATATCTCTATAAAATGGAATAAATTATGTAAAAAAAAAAAGTATGCTACATATCCAAAAATACAAATAATTAAATGCCTTTAAAAAATTATTCTTCATTTCGGGTGTTAACTCTTCAAATTCGAACTAGTTGTTTTACCTAAAAAGAGAAATAAAAAATGAGTTAAAAAAATTAAAATCAACCATAAAGAAATGAAGACTAGGAAAAGGAATGAGATTCACTGCAAACTTGCGAAGGTTACAGTTAAGCTGACCAGGGGAACTCAGACAGCAAGTGACACCACACAGGGTAGGCTGGTAGCAGAGATCAGATGATTCAAATCACGAACTGGAAACAAAAATAATACTTGTAGGACAGTCGTGGCATTACAAGGGAAAAAAGGCAGCTCAACATTATAAATTTTGAGAGTCAAATTAACATTCACAAACATTATAAACAAAATCAAAATCCCAAAAATAATAACTAAAAAATAAAAATTGAAAACGAAAATCCCATAACAACATAACTGAATAATAAAATTAAAAAGCAAAGACGAAACAAAAAATGGAGAATATCAATAAACAACAAACAAAGATCTAAAACACATACTAGTAAAATCATAATCGAAAACCTTGAAGAGATCGAAAAACAAACAACGAAAATTGAAAACTAAAAAAAAACCTAAATCAAAAGAAAAATCGAAAAGTAAAGAAAATAAATTATTAAATGCAGATATAAAAAGCAAAAAAAACCAATGAATTTTTTTAAAAAAAAATGACAAAGAAATTCAATATGAGAAGATTAACCCATAAGAAGATAAACAAGAAAAATAAAATCAAGAAAAATGAGTTCAATCAGTTATAAAATGCAAGAAATTAAGAAAAACGAGTTCAACCAAAAACAAGAAAATAAAAATCAAAACAAGAAAAACAAATCCAACCAAAAACAAGAAAACTAGTTAAAGAAAAAAAAAAAGGAAACCAGTTCAACCAAAATACAGAAAAACGAGTTCAAGAAAAATAAAGAAGATCCACCAGTTCAAGCAATTAAAAGGAAAAAAAAAACTTAGACCAAAACATTGAATGGCGAGCGAGTAATGAATGAGGGTGACGAACGACGGTGGTCGGATTGAGTCGACGACGACCAAGAATAGCAACGTGGGGAGGTTGAATCGACGAATATATATGGCGGTGTTGAATTGAATGGCGAGCGAGTGATGAACTAAACAATGAATTAAATCTGTTTAATTGTTGAATGATAATTGAATCTGAGCAATTGCAATAAGGGTTTTAGGAGGAAAGGGGGGAGAGAGAGAGAGAGTTTGTATGCTAAATAGGAATTGGTAAAGTAGAAATATGTGGTTCATTGCCGAATGTTGTCTTTATATGGGGTAATTTTTAAGATAAGAAAGGGGAGGAGAGAGAGTACATGTGTGTAAAGTGGGCAATTCCTTTTTAATACTTAGTTAGAATCTGCTAGAAGCCTAGAAAGTTTGATATAATTTTAAAAATAAAATAATAGATAAGAGACCGGTTACACCTRAACACCGGTCTCTTTATGAGACATGTGGGTCCACCAAACTAAAGGAACACAACTTAAGAGATGTGTTATTAATAACCGGTCTTTTAGACTATTCTAAGAGACCGATTTTCATTAATATCCGGTCTCTTAACTTAAGAGACCGGTTTTAATACACCATCGGTCTCTTAAAAGTGGTGTTTTATCCAATTTTTGTAGTAGTGTTACGTGTTCTATTGTAGGGACTAGTTGGTTTGATGAGTTTCTATCACTGGTTGAGAACCAGTGGCGGATCGAGGAATTTGTCGTTGGAGAGATAATTTAGATAATTCAATTTAAATTTATTTATTATTAAAAAATCGGGTACACAATTTTTAGAAGTCGATTATGATGTGGCATCCTAGTTGGATGCCACCTGGATCTGAGTTGGGTGACGTGGCACCCCTATAAAATGCCACGTAAGCATGAAATAGGGTGACTTGTACCCCTTCAAATCACGCCACGTGTACGAATTCTACTCTGATAAGAGTATAATTTACTGAAGAATGATGGAGGCTACTAAGGAAATTAACCCTAAAAAGGGAAACCCTAGTAACCTAATCGTGGGCCTCTAAGGTGAATTAAAGTCCAAGCCCACTGTTTAGGGAACAGTATAAATACCTCATTAATTGCACTGTTCCCAATTGACGTCATTTCAGACCCCTCACATCAGTCATTTTCTCTGACATTCCTTACACAAAAAGGGAGATTCTCTGACTCCACCTTTCGTACTTTTTACCTCATTT
>SNQN01008657.1:12767-28318 GCA_008642245.1 Bassia scoparia | reverse complement strand
TCCCTACAAAGCTCATCAAACTTAGAGTTTTCAAATTCAGTTCTATGATCAGACCTTATATGAACTATTTGAAATCCACTTGATTTTTGTATCCTTTTGGTAAAGGCAACAAATTCATCATAAGTTTCATCTTTGCTAGACAGAAATATTACCCAAGTGAATCTAGAATAATCATCTACAATAACAAGAACATACCTTTTWCCACTTCTACTTTGAATTCTCATAGGACCACAGAGATCCATATGTATTAGTTCTAATGGTTTAGTTGTAGTTATKATGTTTTTGCTTTGAAAAGAAGATCTTATTTGCTTCCCCCTTACACATGCATTTCACATATACTTGCTGGGGAACTTGACACTTGGAAGTCCAACTACCAAGTTCTTTGTATACAGCTTGTTCATGTGTGAGAAGCTAGCATGACCAAAACGTTTGTGCTAGATTAAAGCATCATCCTCAATTACACTGAGACAGGTTAGATTGTTCCTTGGGACAGAATTGAGATCCACTGTATAAGTGTTCCCTTTTCTAGTTCCTTCAAGAACAATGAGTCCAGTGTGATTYTTGATGATTTTGCAATTTTTAGTAGTAAAATTGARTGTGTTACCTTTATCACAAAATTGAGAAATACTTAAAAGATTATGCTATAAACCCTCGACTAAAAATACATTATCTATACAGTGGGAACTTGACTGACRAACTTTACCTTTAGCGATTATCTCACCTTTCTTGTTATCTCCAAAAGTCACAGTTCCACCTTCATAGGTTTCTAGTGAGAGAAATTTAGATTTATCTCCAGTCATATGCTTAGAACAACCACTGTAGAGGTACCATGAGTTGRTCCCCCTCACTAGAACCTGCAAAAGAACTTAAGGGTCAGTACGAGGAACCCTGGTTTCCTCGYGTTCCTTTGAAGAAGAAGTAGTGTCCTGTTTCTTTACCCAAACTTGTTTAACATTATGTTTCATTGCAATTTGTTTCTTGTTGCAGTCTGGTTTGTAGTGACCAGTTCTACCACAAAAGGAACAAATATTATTGCTAGGTAAATCAACATACTTTTTTTGCTTTCCTTTATGCTTAACATGAACATAGCTTAATCCTTCAATTCTTTTGGTTTGAGCATTCTTGATCCATTTTGGCACTGTGTACTGATGAACATCTCTGTTCTTTTGTGCTTCAAGTCCCTTCTCCAATTTCAGTTTGTCAAATTTTAGTTCCTCAAGTTCCATCTAGAGTTTTTCAAAGTCTTTATTAAAAGTATGGTTGGAGGAACTTGGAGCATTTAGATCAGTACACATGAGTTTATATTGAGTTAATTCTACATTTAACATAATGTTATCATATTTGATCTTTTCCATAAGTTCCTTCAAGAGACGGTTCTTATCAAAAAGTTCAAAGAATTTTCCCAGAATATCAGTCRTCTGATTTTTCAATCCAAGCACTGTGCTCCCGGGTAATTTCTAAAGTTTTTTCAGTTTCAGCTAAGCTTTTTGTGACCACTCTCCAATCATCATCATAAGCCAAAAATAAAACAACCAAAGATGATTTAGAGAAAGTCATTAAGTTTTGGGGATTGGGAAATACCTCARGAGATTGAGTCTCTTCAGGGTTTGCCATGAGACAAAGATTGGTTGTTTCACTTTCATTCTGGTCTTCATCATCTCCTCCAGTCTCGGAGTCTCCCCATGCAGCTATCATGGCTTTCCTCATATRAGTCTTGTTAAAGGAGTTTTTAGTTCCCTTTCCTATGTCCTTGGTCTTCCCTTTTCCTTTTTCAGCAATAGCTATGGGACAACCCTTAATCCAGTGATCGGGAGCACCACATCTATGGCATGGATGCTCYTTCTTTGAGGTACCCGCTCTTTTAACAAAACCTTTAGATTTGTTAGGTTTAAACATACATTTAAAACGTCTTACCAGCATGACAACCTCCTCATCATCAACTTCTAATTCTTCTTTCTCATCAGCCTTGAGGGCTAAGTTCTTAGCCTTGTGGGTTTCACTAGAGCTGCTTAAGCTTAAGTGCAACTCATGGGTCGTAAGAGAACCTACAAGTTGCTCGATATTAAACTTAGTGAAATCCTTAGTTTCTTGCAAGGTTGTGACCTTAGCTCTCCATCTTTCATCTCGAGGAAGGCTTCGAAGGACTTTCCTCACCTGTTGATCAACTGGGATTTGCTTTCTAAGAGAAACTAATTCATTAATAATATTTGTAAAACGAGTGAGCATTTCTTGAATAGTTTCTTTGGGTATCATTTCAAACCTCTTGTACTTTGACATCAAGAGATCGATTTTGGATCACTTAACCTCATTTGTACCTTCATGAGTGGTTTGAAGTAAATCCCAAATCTCCTTAGCGTTCTTGCACCCCATGACACGATTGTGTTCATGTGGTCCAAGTCCACAGTGAAGGAGTTTGACAGCAAGTGCATTGATCTCCATCTTATCATAGTCATCTTTGTCATATTCAGAGATGGGTTTGGGATTACCTCCTTTTTCAACATCAGTTTGGTGACAACAAAATCACTAGTTTCAATAACTCTCCATACCTGATAATTTTCGGCTTTGATAAAGATCTCCATCTGATTCTTCCAGTAGGAGTAAATTCCCATTGAACATAGGCGGACGTTGGTAGAGTAACCTTCTTCGAGTTCTCGTGATTGTTCATCTTAAGTTTCTTGGTTCAGGAATTACCTGGGCAAGGTTTTCCTGGTTTACGCGAGGAACTTAGCTTTGATACCAATTGTTGGATTATTGAACGTTACAAGAGGGGGTGACTTGTAACTTATTAGAAACTTGAGCTTTTTGCAGAATTTAAAACTGAAAGTAAAGGAACCAGAGATGCGAGTTTTCACAAACACAGAAACTCTCCTTGAACTTGTTAAGAGATAAAACTGTGACCTGATACACACAGGATTTCTTCTTAGATTGATTCGGATACACACCTAGTACAATCTAAGACCTCTCAAGTTCCTTTCGAACTCGAAAGCCTCTCAACTAACCCCTCTGTTACTGAGCCCTAAACTCTTGTAAGCTAAACTCTCTTACAAGCCCTCTGGATTACTCTCAACCCAAATCCCTCTTCAAGTAACAACTCTACTTGAAGCAATTACAATCGATTTGTAAACTAAACTGTAGCAATTGTGTGTAGGAAAGACTCAATCTTTTTATGCTCAAGTGTATGTTAAACTGATTTGCTCTTATGTATTTATAGATCAATATTATGCATGGAATGGAAGCAGTAAGTCCACTACACATCAACTTCCTACTAAGTAGGAAGTCATGCCTTAGTGGAACTTGTCATGCACGTCCATATTGCACACGTTCTATTAATTATAAATTATAGCCGTTTGTCCCTTAAATTTCTCAACTAATTTTGCCTTAGGCACATTCACAGGTTTTATTTCCTTAATTTTCTCAAATCAGTTAAGATATTTTTCACCAAAAATATTTTTGCTGAAAAAAAATTTATAAAATATAATAAGGTAAAATTGGATTTTCATAAATTAATTCTAACAAGATAAAACTGGAAGGAGTAAAAAGATTTTATTCGAAAACAACTACCTAGGATTTATTTATTGCTTAAGATATCTTTTAACACTTATCCTTAATTTATATCTTTTAATAAAATTCTTTCACTAAATCCGATTTTATGCCTTATATTTTATTGAGCCATATTTCTACACAATAATGCTAAACTTACAATAAGTCTAAAATATAAAAATTCGAAACTTATTAATATACTGATGCTTCTAATATCGAATCACCAGAAGGTCTCGAATCTTGATTAACCAGGGATTCGAGTTCCTTGCATTGAGTTTCTTCCTTGAACTCTTCAGTCTTCATCACATAACTCCTTTCCACTCTTGGATGATCCTAACTTCATTAAGACTTTTAAGACATATTTCCTATAAAATCACATCTAACACACACATTATAAGCACATGAGTTTGCTTTTGTTTTTTATTTCATTCATCAAAACTAGGGTTCAACAGTCTAATTTGTTGTTGCGACATGTGTTATTTAGTATCCATATTAAAGGTGCCTAAAAGCTAATTTGTCCAAGAATTCGTCTTATTAGGCATGAGAACATGTAATTACAAATCTTGTTTAAGAATACACAACAAAAATTAGATTCGACGACCGAGCTTACCGACAAAATTTCGGTTCGGTCAGTAAACACCGTTACCGACCGAAATTCGATCGGTGAGCTCGATCGAATTATGAATCGTCGGTAAAAAAAACTTACCGACCAATTACGACCGTATTTTCACCAAAGGAAGTAGAGGGAAATTACTTTTACCAACCAAGCGGTAAAAGTTATTTCCCTCTAAAAAATTAGACAGGAAGTCCTTTTACCTACCGCATTTCGATCGGTAAAAGTAAAAACTCTAAAGTCAATTCACATTACCGACCGATTAATCGATCGGTAAACCAAAAAATCAATTACATATTACTTATTTACCGACCGAATATCGGTCGGTAAACATGAAACATAAAATAAAAAAAAAATGCAGAAACCAACACTTGCAAGCTGGTTTATGACAATCTAACAAAACCCAAAAAAGAGGTTCAGAAAGGTAGATACAGCTCATATACATTTACAGCTTTTATTCAATAACATTTTACATCTTGAATGAAATTACAACTCAAAATAATCTAAGCCTTAGCAACCTTATAAGTAAAAAATATACAACAATTTGACCCCTCGTCATCAAAGCCTTAGCAACCTTAATCACACTACAAGTACCAGTACTCAAATAAACATAGCAGAACAACAAACCCCTTCAATCCTTATTTGAAAAGATAGATTGTCAGCTCCCTCATTTATCCCTTTTTTCTTTTAAGACAATTCCATTCAAGATTGCTGCTTTCCTGTTCCACATTCTAAAGAGGTGGACTGTTTTATCAGAAAGAGGTGCTTCGAACGCCTGAGTAAAGGCACAGTGTGATATGCCACTGGAGCAGTTTCTTCCCTCCTTCAAGCACTGTTACAGTAAAGAGAAGTATCAGAAATTAGACATCTCATCTACCCTTGTTGAAGTCATGAGAAACGGCTAATCTAGGATCCAGTTATAACTAATCTAGGATCCAGTTAGCAAAATCAATGCCATATTCGGCTACTGGGCTAACTATACCCGGTGTAATATAAATAACACCCAGTGGGTGACTTTTTTAAACAAAAACCCAATGCCTCATCAAACTGTGAACCTTATTCATTGTAAAGAAACGAAAAAGTATGCAGCTAAAACCACTAGTACAATTCCCTATGTCAATTACAAATAATGCTTCATGCTCTTTCTCTCGTAGCTTTGTAAGAGATCTAATGGGAAGGCAAAAATTATAGATATGGTATCCGTCTCAACAGGTTGTGTCCTGAGACTGGTGAACCCTATAGGCCTGCTACTGTGCTAAAGCCTCTGCCGAGATACCAGGAGAGGTAGAGTAGCTAGGAATTAAGGATCTCTGTCTTACTTTGCACCTAGCAACCAAATCTATGTAAGATGGGCGGGTAATGTCACCTTAGTTTAAAATGAAGAGTCTAGAAAACAAAAAATGCCAAAAATCATTTTTTCATTTTATTTTTCTTCAAATACATTATCAACTTAAGAGAGAGCTGAGTAAATTTGGTTTAATCCAGTATTAGAAAAGGTAAAATATCAAAAACAACTCATTGAATAGAAGATTCTAATGGCTTCAGTAATTGTGACCATAAGTCCAGTATCACATCACACAGTTTAAGCAGATTGAATCCTCATTTTTCCAAAGCAGATTGATAATCCAACACTCCTTCATTTTACTAATTCTTTTACAGTTTATTTGTCTTATTTCTAGCTTATTCATTTCATTTTGAAGCCCTCTATAGCTCTCTATGATGAATTGATAGTGTGTCAATGCAACTTAATATTTATCATTTATTTATTAAAAGATTAATTTAGAAGTGAAAATTTGTGATCAATCCCACCAATATATAATCTGTAGCTCTTACTTGTCAACAACGTAACAAAATGACTCAAAAGCAAAATAAATTTCATCTAAAAAATAAAGAAACTTTTTGGTAAACTGACAACGGATCCTAATTCACGAGGACTCGAGATGACATGACAAACTTCTAAACAGACTCATTGAGGATTAGAGGAAGCATACAGTTATTTGAGAAAACAAAAGCATATAAGTTATGAGACATCGGAATATATTACCATTGTTCCTCTGACTTCGTTTGAGCAGATASTCTGTACAATCCTTCAATCCTTCACTGGGAGTGAGAAAATAAAACACCTGTTTCAAGGAATAAATATAATGATAGCCAAAAAGAGTAGTTTAAAGGCACGATAAGTTGAAACAATAAACATAACACACAAAAAAGGGTCATAGGCATGTTCAAGAGATAAAGCCCTTAAGCAAATACATACAAATGGTTTAATGGTAATAGCCAATGCCAATACCTTAAGAGAAAACAGCTGAAAGATGGTTAAGCTTTCTTTTCATAACCTCCAAAATTATTAGTTGTTGATTTCATTTATGTAGTAATAAACAATCTATATTTATGATTAGATTAAAAACGAGTACAATTAACAATATTTGTACCTGTACAATAAAAATTACATATTACTATCATTTCAAGTTCTAAATGCACAAYAGCACAATAGTTAACAACCAAAAGTCTGACATCATATGGCCAGTAACAAAAGACACCATTATACTGTATCTGCATTACTGTCAGCATGCTTTACAATACCCTTCGGGTACTTAGTTCAGACTTGCAAAANAAGAGTAGTTTAAAGGCACGATAAGTTGAAACAATAAACATAACACACAAAAAAGGGTCATAGGCATGTTCAAGAGATAAAGCCCTTAAGCAAATACATACAAATGGTTTAATGGTAATAGCCAATGCCAATACCTTAAGAGAAAACAGCTGAAAGATGGTTAAGCTTTCTTTTCATAACCTCCAAAATTATTAGTTGTTGATTTCATTTATGTAGTAATAAACAATCTATATTTATGATTAGATTAAAAACGAGTACAATTAACAATATTTGTACCTGTACAATAAAAATTACATATTACTATCATTTCAAGTTCTAAATGCACAAYAGCACAATAGTTAACAACCAAAAGTCTGACATCATATGGCCAGTAACAAAAGACACCATTATACTGTATCTGCATTACTGTCAGCATGCTTTACAATACCCTTCGGGTACTTAGTTCAGACTTGCAAAAATGACCTTCAAATAAACATACAAGATAATCAAATAAACATATCGATTGAGAAAAACTAATCAAATATAGATTTTACCAATGTGTTACGTGTATACCTCCACAGCCTAGGTATAATTCCCTATTGAATCTCCAATCATAAAAATTTTGAGGCCAGAGCTGTTGGAGATTCATTGTCAGGAAACAAAGTATGAAGATCAGTGGCTTTAAGACAAGGGCTTGCTCAAGCCATAAACCTTTGTACATAAACTAACTTCCCACAATAGCAACAACAAAATCATAAGCAGCAAGACCCAGATTGGCATGAAGTTTGTCTTAACTTGAGTCCATTAAATTATTATTATTTGCTTCCCATGCTTCATTTGGTGTTCCTGGAATGACAAAATAGTTTCCGGAGTCAAATCTTGAATAAATCATCTAAAAAGGAACACAATAACATTAGATACTCTTGCACAATGTTTCCTAATAAAGATAAAAATGCCGTAAAAATATTACTCTTGCAAGAAATTCATCATCCCACAACACCAACAAACACTTTTAATCAAAACTTACCAACTTGTTACCCCCATAGAATTTACAGAATGGGGCTATCCAAAATGCATTCCTTCTATTAAGCTAAGGTCGGTTATATGGGTAAATTTATAATTAAGATCTATTATATGCAAGCACAACACAAAACTAAGAAGACCAATAAGTGTTTAAAAGTAAAAGTGGCATGCTCATACTGGAAGCGGCATGCTCATACTGGAAGCGGCAAGCATACCAAATTATGATTGCAACCTGATATAAGCATGTACAAGTCTGTGTATACTCAACCTGATTCAAACCAAATTCTTATTCAGGCCTGAATAATAAATCACATTATGTGTACTTAAACTCAAATCAAATMATAATCCAGACAAAATCAATCCTTCATATACTCAAACCAGACTTGCACATACTTATACCTTAATCAGACCAAAATATACCCAAATCACACCAAAATATAAATCATAACTATAACTTCAGTGACATTTCAAGAGAATACAATTGATAATTAATCCAAGTATTATTCTACCACTCGAAACCCTTCAACCACTCGAAAACCCCATTCAAGCCATAGAAACGACCAATCGAAGCAAACATTCAAGGTTCAAATTAAGGAAGAAATGATTAAACATCTTCGAAAGGGTAAAATTGGGTGATGGTAAAGATTAAACATCTGCAACTAAAAAACAGAAAAAAGAGATGAAATTGGAGAATACCTGTTATTAAAGAGATTCTTAATAGCAACCTGAGTATTATAGCAACCCCGTGATAAACAATACCATAACCACRTTCACCAATGACATTCTCATCAGCCAAGCAATTAGTCGCCATTTCTAAAACGAAATTTCCAACAAGAATTGTCATKAAATCAGATCTAAAAATCCACATGAAAACGAAAATTCCAAAAGAAAAAAACACGAATTCAGGCTCAAATTATAAATTAACTCAATGAATTAAAACTGAAAATTGAACTAAATTTAAAGGAGAATTGAAATACCTCAAGAAGTGTGAATACAACTCCTAACACTCCCAAAATCGACCCAAAATTAAACCCAACAGAGCCACGAACCCTAAACCCCCAAATTCGTGAAATTCGTGANAGTGTGAATACAACTCCTAACACTCCCAAAATCGACCCAAAATTAAACCCAACAGAGCCACGAACCCTAAACCCCCAAATTCGTGAAATTCGTGAACCCTAAACTTCCAAAATTCGCAATTGAATCCAGATTTTTTGGGTGGAAAAACGAAAAAAACGAGAGATTTATAATTTTTGAGAGTAGTGATTGAGTTTCTGTGAGTTCGGAGTGTGAGTACGAGTGGAGTGAATAAGGGTAGGAGAGAAGAAAGAGGAGGAGGTCGATTGAGGTCGAAAAAAAGGAAAGGAGCAGGAGGAGGTCGACTGAGGAGAGAAATTGAGGAGTGAGGGGTCGCCGGAGGTTAATAGAGGGAGTGAGTGAATGAGGGGTTTGAGTGTTAGGGTTTGAGGAGTCACAAAGAGTGAAAGGGTTTTTCGAATTTCAAAAAATAAAAGGGGTAAAAGAATAAGGAAACAAAAGGGGAAAGAAAGAGGAGTCTCATTTGGAAWTTTTTTWAAAAAAATTTACCGACCACATAAACGGTAGGTGTACRGACCGAATTTCAAATSGATCGGTGTATTGACGYATTTTTCGGTCGGTAATAATATTTTTTTAAATAAATATTCCTTGCTAATGGTGGGAAAGGTTTGTGGGGAAAAAAATTAATAACTTACTGACCGATGATTCGGTCGATATATTACATCGACCGGTTTCGGTCGGTGTCGGTCGATGTTATCGACCGATTTTTTTCCTGTCGATATTTTCGGTCGGTCTTAGGCGAAATTCTAGTACTGATAATAGTTGTGATTTGCAAGCATGCAAGCATTCAACAAGAACTAAAGTTGTGCCTAAGATTGATTTTAATTCATGTCAAATAGTTGTTAATCAGTATTACGTGGCAATTTGCATCGAAAGTCGAATTTCTAACAAGCATTCAAAAGAGTGTTTAGAGATTGAGACATTGGCCTCAAACTTACCTTGCAACACAGTGCTAATGAATGAGAACGATGTTAGGGACCCTCGCGGACTCGGACGAACACGAACTAACCCAAATCGAACTCAAAATAAACCAAGAACCCCAAATCGAACCAAGAACTTGAGATCAAGCCGAGATCTCATATGAGTGCATGAATGGATGTGTGATTGTGTTTTGAAATGTGTTTGATGTGTTTGAGAATGCTTTTGATTGTGTTTTTGAATGGTTTTGAATGTATGAATGCTTTTGAATTTTGAATGATTTTGAATTTTGGATGCAAAAGAGCGAGAGCTTTGATGTGTTTTAGGGAGAGAAGGAGAAGAGAAAACTGCACAGAGAGAAAGAGAGATCGAGTTTGAGAGGTGCCAATGAGACGTGCCTTCATAAATAAGGACTCGAGGCCTCATATTTAAAGGCAAAGTGTAAAAAAGGAAAGGATATGCGCGTAATTGTGCCCAAAATACCAAAAACCTAGGCGCAATTACGCCCAYCACTCCGATCCTTCCTTTTTTGGTTGATTCGACTTGCCTTATTTAGCGGATTGCGTATAATATAAAATTAGAATAAAATATCATTTCATTTTATTTGATTACTACTTTTTAACACAAAATCACTGATTTATCTGGGAGACATTAATGTGTGCCCCACACTCGGGTGCGGTCCTGAGGCTCCCGAAATGAGTCATTTTGCTCGGGTGCGCGTTTTTGCTTCGGAAATTRATAACTAATTTTCCATAACTCCAAAAATTATGAAAAAATATTCATAACATTCCTTGTAAAAATTAGTGTGTTGTGTTAAAATTTCAAGAATTTTGGAATTGTTTTCATAATTTAATTAATTATCGCAAATTTAATTAAATTGTTGAAAATTTTGAAAATTGCCAAAAAATGCTTAGACAAATTCCATAAAATTCCGAAAAATTATATAAAAATGTTAAAAAAAATAAGTTAAAATTATTTTGAAATTAAAACTTACTTTTAAGGGTGCTTTTTGTATTGAAACGTGCCTGGTGTAGTGAAATCTTGCCTTTTTAGGGTTTGTTAGGGCCCTAGTTCTTTCTCAATTCAGCATGTGTGTTGCAAGGGGTGTCTTATCATCGGCCGTCTTGGGCTAGGAACAAAAGTAAGTATCTARAGAAGCCCTCACTTTGGTTGAGATTGTAGAGACGAAAGTCTCATAAAACAAAAGCCAAAGTACCCGGTACCTGCAAAAAAAATGTGTTAGTTTTACCTYTTCCGGCGGTTGCTGTTGTTTGCTGCTTGRCAATTAGTCKTTGTGTTGTTGTTGCTTTATTTTCTACCTATTTGCTTTCATCTCCATTAGTGCTCATTGGGGATTTTTGTGCTTGTGCCTTTGCTGTTGTTTGCTTCTATCCCTTTCGGTGCCGCAGGTGAGGATGGTCCTGTTTGTATCTAGGCTTGCTTCGTCCTTTTCGATGCCACTGTCCAAGACTTCACGGGGAATTGATGCCTTGACCCTCGCCCTTGATTTCACTTGAGTACTTTGTATTCGTGCCTTTGGAACTTCACACCTTTGCTTGCTTGAGTCTTGAACTTCGCGTTTTGGGATTTCACGAACATTACGTTTAAGTAGAAATTCTTGCCTTGGAACTACACGTCTTGATTTTTGCTTTTTGTCTAACTTTGTCTTTGTCATGGTGAGAGTAAGAGCATTCATTGGTTGTCGTTGTGAAAGAGCATAATATCTTTTTACGCCTTTGTTCTTGTTTGAAACTTTGATGCTTTTGTTTATAGCTTCTGCCTTATCTAAAATTTTGATGCTTTTAATTTCTTCTTTGCTTCAGAATCTATCTGGCTGCGTACTACATCTTCATTTTTTCTTTGAACATTCGGCGTATTTTCTTAATTGCTTGTGCTTTCATCTGGCTCATACTTGCTGCTTCATCTCCGCTTGAGAATCRGGTGCTCTTACATCTGACTCGGAATGATTTCACGAACGTCACATTCAAGTGGAATTTCACAAACTTCACGTTCAAATAGCTCTTCACGAACTTCACGTTCACTAACTTCACGTTCACTAACTTCACGTTCACGAACTTCACGTTCAAATGGTTTTTCACGAAATTCACGTTCACGAACTTCACATTCAAATGGTTCTTCACGAACTTCATGTTCAAAATGGTTCTTCACGAACTTCGCGTTCAATTGAGACTTCACGTCCTAGGGAACTTTACGTTCGGATTCTTGTTGCTCGATCTGCRCTTGCCTGCTTATCTCTTTTCTTATGCGTCCATCCACGAACATTTCTTCACTTAACGTTGAAATGTCTTTTGCTGGTGCGTGCTTGATCTGCTTATGCCTGCCTACTTCTTCTTTGGCTCAACAGGAGTCCTTTGACTCCAMCTTTGTGCTTTGCTTTCSACTTTTGCTCTGCCCCGAACTGTGACGATTGTCCCTTGTAAAATGTATGGCATGACATCTTGCAATGCTGGTTCTTTGAATTAGAGAAGGAATAGGGCATTCCTGCACTTGTATTGGTATCTTTTGAATGTTTACTTGGCAGAGCCGATTGATGTCTATAAGTCAACCCCAAGAACATTTTGCTTGGCTCGGGAAGCCAACCCTTGTCTGCTAGGCAAGGAGCCTAATGTTTGTGTAGATACCCTGATCTGTTGTTGACGTAAGATGCTGGACTATAGCTTACACGAAACTTGCCTTTGKTGAGTTATGAGATGCTAGTGATAACGTGATTAGCTTCGCTTTAGGGTTAGCCCCCCTGGCTATGTACRTGCAAAAATTGCACTTAAAGGTGGACCCTAACTTTGAATTGGTTTCTTTTAGGACTCGCTTAGACTCCTTAGTCTTGAGTTGACTTGCTTGACTTTGCATTGGTGCTTTTGTGAGCTGATTGACTCTATGCATGCYACTTATATGATGCATTGACTTGACTCTTTTGCAACTTTTGTGTTTTGTCTATGGACTCATAAGTCAACTCAGCTTAGACCTAGTATGCAAGGACTATAGTGCGAAGATTTGTGGAATGCAATGACTTTTATTGAACACTAAGTCAAGGAAGCAAATAAATGTTTATGTAGTTTTTGAAATATATGCAAGATAYAGCCTTCTGGACTAAAGCTTAGGCTCAAGCCCCCAACGTGTTGAGATGAAAGCTTCCTTTGCAAACTGTGTTGAAAGAGGCATTTTGTGGCTATCATTAGTGCAATGGTAGCCCCCTGAATTACGGGCTTATTGWGAAGGTGTTGTAGATGAACCTTTGCGGTGATGGGATTTTTAATGTCTGGAGCCTTTTTGCGGTGTTGAGATGATTTGCACTTGTTGTAGTTGTAAGGTCGGCAAGGACTTTGACCTACCGTTGATGCTTCCATGTGTGGTGCTTCATTGAATGATCATGGGCCGCTTGCTGCTCATTCCTTTTCGCTATGAGACCCCCCCCTGTTTTAATATGCCAAGAAATGGTGCTAACTCAAGTCATGAACGTGAGTTTATTGCTTGTTGAAGAACATGGTGACGAATATGTTCTTGGCATAGGGAGTGCACAAGGTCCTTGATCTGCTAAAGTTGAATGTACTTCAAATGCAAGGAGCTTCCTTCTTTTTGTTGTAAGCTCTTAATGACTCCGAGTGGTGGTGCAAAAATCATTGCAATACTTGTAAGGCACAAGTAGTTGCTTGCTTAAGGCTTGTCATGTAACGAAGATGTACACTTAAGTCTGTTGCTCCCTCGGGCAGAGAGTGTGTTCCTAGAATGAGTACTCTTGTGACAACGTGAGGCCCTCAATGAACCATGGTTGTGCCTGGTATAGTTGGTTGCATGCATGGAGACTCTAATAAAGTTGTAAGCCCCCAATCCCGTTGGAGTAACCATTGATGTGCCATGTCTGATGTTTCTAGATTCGGTTATGACCACTCAAGTCAGTAACTTGAGTTTTGCTCCTTCGGGAAAGGAACAATGGAATGAMGACTTATCTGCTTACGCAAGCCCCTACACTTTGAGAAATAGACTTTATGTTCTGCTAGACATGACARTGCTGAAGCAAAGCCCCCCGAGCTTATTGGAGTTGACTGATGTCAATTTTGACTAGATGAGCAAGAGCCTGACTGTAAGGTTGCATTAGGATGAGTAAGAGAGCCCTAAGGGTTGTAGAAAGAAAGGTTAGGGATCTAGAAAACAAAACGTACTCAATTTTTGTCTATGGGCGACAAGATGAGGGGATTGAATTCGTTGGCTAACAAATGCTGGTTCAAACTCGAGCCTATGTCAAGTTCTAGACTAAGAAGTTGTGCTTCAWACTTATAGAAAAATCAAACCAACAAAATGATGCAAATGATCTCTTTTGGTCGAACCTCGACAAGAGGCTACCTACGTATCCAAGTGGAATCAGACCGATCGTAGTTCGTGAGGTCGTGTGTGCAAGTGATGCCTCATTTTGCCTAAGACAAAACCTTATGGGGAATCGGCTTAGGTAGGCTAGGAKAATGCTCATTTGGAGAGGGCTTTTTAGGTTGTAATGTAGGCTTGGTGTGGGGTGTGAGGCTTTTGGCAAACTTGCTGCAATGTATGTTTGCTTTGAGTTTCATTGTGGGACTTTGCAATGTGTGAAGCTGGGCTAGACTTTATCAATCTTTGTTGCTGATGGTTTTTCTTTTGACTCTTTTTTTTTATCTTCTTTTAGTATTTGTCTAACCCACAGCTTGTCTCTAGTTTCAACTTTGTTTTTCTTTGCTTCGTGCCTCTTTGGCACTATGGAGGGTAGAAAGATGTAAGTGTGAAAGAAATCGGCTTCTTTTGTCTTTGTTTGTATAAGAAGGCTCAAAGGGGGTTGTAAGAGATTTTGCTTTGATTTGTACTTGTGATAGGGTGCATGGAGGGTGAAGGATATTTTTGTGGAGCTATGAAGGAAGGCCTCTCGAGTATGTCCAATTTATTCATTTTTTGTTTTTCATTTTTCATTTTTTTTTTGTTTTTGTGAGGTCATGTGTTGATTAGCATTCCATCATCGAAGTCTAAGCACATGAATGGCTAAGAAAAGAAAATAGAATTTTTATTATTGTGGAAGGCTAATGAGATGACAAGACTTAATTAATCCTAGTTGACATAGACTCGACAAAAGGAATGGAATGGACAAATAGTAAATCTAGGTGGAGGGACTCCCCGACTCAACCTACGCTAGAGGGTTATTGACTCATGCTCATGTTGCCTTTTGTTGTAAACTGCGGGTGCTGCAGGTAACTGCTTTGCTTCATATGATCGGATATCTACCTCCTGTAGGAATGGGAAGACGACCATTATCGACCATGCCTTGCAACAAGTCTTGGAGGTTGTAGCATTCTTCGGTTGTGTGGCCATTGCTTCTATGGTATTCGCAATACTTGTTAGCATCCCACCATTTAGCCCTTCTTCTCACCGTTGGGTCGAAAGTGGGACCGATTGGCTCGAGTAGCCCTCGCCCATTTAGGCGGTCGAATGCSTGTGAGTATGTCATGCCAAGTGGAGTGTATTGACGGTTTTGGRGCCGTGATTGCTTGATCTTCTAAATAGCGCRGATTTTTGACACTTCCTTTGGTTTATTGGGTGTGTCGTTCCTTTCGTAGCCTTTACACTTGTTTTTTGCTTCTTTGATTAGATCATCTTCAATCTCAACACCAATGTGATATACCTTGTCAAATGATTCCAAGCCTAAATACCGAAGATGGGTGCGATACTAAGGCTGGAGATTGTTGATGAAAATTTTCACCATATCTTTTTCTTCGGGAGCACTGGCCATTT
>SNQN01008655.1:2877-14229 GCA_008642245.1 Bassia scoparia | reverse complement strand
TTTAAATAGAGTGAGATGAAATATAATTATCGTTTTTAAATTAAAAATAGAGTGAGATGGGATAAAGTTTTGTCGTTTTCTAAATTTAATTTAGAATAAAGTGAGATGAGAATTATGGCATATAATTAGTTTTTAAAATAGGATATAGTTGTTGATTTTAATTTAATTTATATACTTTTATTTTTTTTCCTAGATTTAATCAAAGATGGAGTGAGTTGGCATGTAATTGTCGTTGTTTCTTTAAATTATTAAATTTATTTATGATGTCATCAATGCTTTTGGCGGGAAATTTTTTAATGAAAGATTGTCATGTAAGCAATGATGACATTAGCCGTGTTTTGTTTTATTAGTATTTAGATTAGATTAGGAGATTCAATTAGTTTTGTTTTTATTAAATTCGATAAATTATTTTCAAAAAGCAGAATAAAAATTACAAAACCATACATAGTCCCAGAAATTAAGAAATTCCTATTTTCTTAATTATTTTCCAAAAATTCAGAGTTAAATAATAATATCAATCTTCCATTCAACACTCCATTGATGCTTATGTTGAAGAACTCCATTGAAGTCGAATCACATGACAATGATCAATATTCCATTGAAAAATGCAGCACAAAGCAGTTGGTCATATATGTTTGGATTGTGAGAAAAATTTTGTAGATTTTTTGGGAATTTCTTCAAGTTTTATCATTAACCTATCACCTATGTCATCGGTCGTCGTCATTGTTCGGTCGTGACCAAAAATGTATTTTGACCATTGCCTACATATGTAGTGGACATAACCGGACTATAATAAACTTATATAAATTAAATGACTTAAGTTTTCATTGACTAATGACAAATTCCCATGAACTCTCACGATCTACTCCATATCATCTTCAATCAAAATTTACTATTATCAAGCAACCTAAAAATTCTCGTCAAAATAACATAAGGAAAGGGGGAAAAAAATTTCAACATACAATTCTTTCACTATGATTTTTTGTATTTTCCTCCAAAAATATAGTTAACTTGTTTATTTTTTACTTATTTCGACACGTTCAAGGTCATTTCCAAAAAACCATGTTGTTTGATCGATATTAAGAAATAAATCAATTAAATAAATCATCAATAAGTTAACGAACAATTGAAACTACAATTAATATTTATTGATGGTTCGGACGCAATCAACAAACCACAATTTATTTTATAACTTTAAAGGAATTGTAACGAGAAATAATACATGWTTTCCACAAGGAAATTTAAATAAWTTATCTAAATACTAATAAAGTAAAATATGGTTGATATCATCAATGCTTATGTGGTGGCCTCTCGTTAAAATTTTTCCGCCAAAAGCATTGATAACATCATAAATAAAATTAATTTTTTAAAAATTAATGACAATTATATGTCAACTCACTCTATCATAAAATAAATTTAAAATAATAAACAACTATATAAATAAAAGTCATTAAAAAAATATTTTAAAAACAACTATATGCAAAACAACAATTATATCTTATCTCACTTCATTTTAAATTAAAACTAGATAACAATAAATATTAACAAAACAAGTATATCCCATCTCACTTTATTTTAAATTAAATCTAGTTAACAACAAAATTATATGTATATCTCACTATACTTTTACTTTTAAAACGATAATTATATCCCAACTCACTCTATTTAAAATTACATTTGTATAATAAATTAATTAAATAACAACAACGGAATATATCATACTAGATAAGCCCCGAGCAAATGCTCGATTTGTAAATGAATTATGAATTACTTATATATAAATCGAAACTTTGATCTATTTAAAATGTAAATATCTAAAAGGTAAGTTTTGATTTCATAATTTTATTTAATAGGTATTTGATTTGGATTAATTTTTTAATATATATTATCAATTACTAAAGTTATACTTTATTTTTTTTCAAAGCTCATTTAAATTATATTCAATTTAATATTTTTACATTTTTTATACAATCATTAATTAAAGGTGCTTGGAGGAAATTTAGGAGGAAAAATGGAAGGTGGAGATTGCTTTATTTAATTATTATATATTATTATATTATTATATATTATTATATATATTATATATATATATATTATATATATATTATATATATATAATAATATATATATATATATATAATATATATATATATTCAGATCCAGTGAAAACCAAAATAAATGGGTACATTTTACATTTTAATGGGTACATACAATCAGTAAGGTACGCAACACTTTCAGTACTATTGATGAACAATACACGCTACCCCTTTAAACCTTCAATGTACCCCGGATTCAAATACAAGTATATACATAGATTAAATCGTGACCGTCCATCTCAAAATCCTACGTCAAGATTAAAATTTTGTTTTCACCTGAGGTTTTGTTTTCACATGATCCTATCATATATAATTAATAATATATATATATATATATATATATAATTTATATATAATATATATATATATATATATATATATATATATATATAATATATATATTATAATATATATATATATATATATATATCTTAACAGGCTAAATACTACTAAACAAAACACACTGATGTCATCACTGCTTAGGTGGCGACTCTCATTAAAAATTTTCCCGCCAAAAGCATTGATAACATCAAAATAAAAAATTAATTTTTAAATAAAACGACAACTATATGCCAGCTAACACACTCTTAAATAAAATCTACAAAAACAACTATAAATAAAAATTAGAAAAACTATTAAAAAAAACCGTATGCAAAAACTAATTATACCATCTCACTTCATTTAATTATATCCTAAATAACAAGAACTATTAAAAAACAAACTAATTACCATCTCACTTATTTAAAACTAATCTACATAACAGCAAACAGATATCTATATCTCACTATATTTTAATTTAAAAACAATAATTATATCCCACCTCACTCTATTATAAATTAAATTTGTATAAATTAATTAAAAACAACTACGAAAATATCATATCTTTCTATATATATCTTAACGTATAACTTATCTAAATACTAATCTTAATATAATAAAACAAAACACGGCTATATCAACATACTTACGTGATGGTCTCTCATTAAACATTTTCTACCAAAACATTGATCATACTCCATTTGACTTTAATTTCTTTGCATTTACTATTGGAAAAATTAGAAAATATATCATAATATGAGTGGTCACAAAGTAGAGAGAGTTGTGGAAAAGGGAAAAATATGGAGAAGTGAGTAGTAAGGAATGTGTCTTAAAAAATAGAGAGATCCCAAAAGGAATAAACAAATGCAAGAAACATTAAAATCATCAAATGAGGAAATTCACTAACATTAAAAACTCAGAGAGTTCATAAATAAAAATTTAAATAATAAAACGACAATTATACGTCAACTCACTCTATCTTAAAAAAACAACTCCCTCCGTTCCTTGAAGATCATTCATATGCATTTTTTAACTATTCAAAAATGTAGAAATCTTGAAATAATTATTAATGTATGAGAATAAATATATCATTGGGCTCTTGTTTATTCGTGTTAATGAGTAATTATTATATATTCAATGTTACATTTTTACACATTGTAACTAAAATATAAACGATATAAAACATGCATTGGGAAGCGTATGATAAACCGGCAAAACTTCATCGAACAAAGGAGTATACAAAAAATCAATTATATAATAAAATAAAATTAACTATATAAAAAAACAATTACTCATATTACCATATTAAAAACAACAATTAATCTAATCTCACTTTATTTTAAATTAAATCTAGATAATAACTATTAAAAAAACACACTACTATATCACATCTTAAAAACAACAATTGATCCCATGATTCCCATCTCACTTGTATTATTAGAATATATGTATTTTAATAATACAATTTCTTATAGATCATATAAAAAACTTGTCGTCAATGCTCATAAATATACTTTTGAGAAATATAATATACTTCTAACTTAAAAAATTAAAATAAAACTATAATCCAAATTATTTCTTCCAAATATAAAAATACAAACTTTAAAAAACAAATGCAAAAGAATGATAACTTGAATTGTTCTTATCTGATTTGATCAGAAATTTTCTTATTTGATCTTATCTGAATATTCGTGGCTCACAATAAACTTAAATAAACTAATTGTGATCTTATTTGAAACAAATTAAAGTGATTATATAAGTTGAACTGAATATATACTAAATCAAGTGACTTTTCGTGGGTCACAATAAACTTATTGTGGACCAGGTCCAATAAAGTTTTTTTTTTTTTACAATGAAGTTTTTTAATAAACTAGTTGAGAATAAATATTTTTGATATTTCAAATATTATTTATGGTATTTTCGAAATCTATAATTTTCTGAATTTTGAAAGATATTTTGTTAATATATAAAATTATTTTGTAAAATTAATAAAACAAATCAAAGAAATTAAAAAAAGGGAAGGAAATAAAATTCTCGAAGGACAATGAATTGATACAAAAGTAAATAAAGTCATAATAAAGAACAATATCCACCACCAAGGACAGAAATGAGGCTATAAAATGACAAAATTCACTATAAATGTATAAATCCAATAATTAGTTTAACGAGAATTTGGGTGTGCTTCATATCCAACAAACAATCTTGATTATTCGTTATCAGGTTCATGTCTGCATTTACACAAAGTTTATGAAAARACCGACTCGCAATAAATTAATTATTACCAAACGGAGTGAAAGTAACAGTAAAACTATTTGTTTTGAGGGATGCAAATGAGTCATAAGGGCGGGTACAAACTTATAACGGGGGAGGGGAGATGTGGATTTAAATCTTTGACAATAAATCAAGTACATATTAAGAGGTTATGCTAAAACTATTTAATGTTACTCTTCAATCAAATAAATATTAACTGAACTAATTGATTGTTGGTATAGTGATGATTGAGATTACACTTGGTAGGGAGAACCTGAATTTGATCTCCCACAACAACAATTGGGAGAGGATTGAAACCTAACCACCTAAAACTGATCCTCAAATCCGGATTAGCCAAAAGGATGAACCAGGTGGTACACCAAAAAAATATGTTGCCTGACCTATATTTCATTAATATGTATTCATCTCATTAAATAAATATAAATAAATATTTTGTGGTCGACCTATTATAAAACTCATGGTATACAAATCTGTTTTTTTATGTGCATTAAAAACAATAACACAGTAAAAGTGATTATAAAAGTGGTAAAATTATATAAAACCCAATTAAAATAACTCTATGATTGGTCTTTTTTTTGTTAAAGTTAATGAAAGTCCATCTTACATAATACTCCCTCCCTCTCTAATTCTCTTCTTCATTTAGACTTGTAGCACTGTTCATTTGATAACTTTGATTGTCTTTATATTTATATGCATAAAGAAAAATGTAGTCATGATTGATCTTTTTTAATTCCTCTCAATTTATACTTTTCAAATATATAATTATTTTATTTTTTTRATATATGTAACTTGCGATATTAYTATTGAAGGTCGTGTCTCGAAAACTACAAAAAAACAAATGRAGGAGATAAAAAAGATAGAGGGAATAGTTTCATAATTTAATCAAAGGATGCTAAAGGTACTCACAATAATAGGTTCATCATGGAGTTTGTGTGTGAGTTGTAAGGTTTGATTTTCAACCCCTTATTGTTGGGGATAAATGWTATGGGATGAGGTGAGGGGTATGYGGTATGAAATAAAAAGCGAAATAAAATAAGGTTAGGTAAAATCCAAATGAGCATGTATATATTAGGTCCCACCAACAAACACTTAAATAATTTGAACTATTATTTGTAAGAGGTTTGTTATGAGAGAGGTTTGTGTGAAATAAAATTGAACCGTTGGGGATGCCCTAAGTATCAATCAAAATTATTGAGGAGTAAATTCCACGACACATTGGGTATGTACGTGCTAAAGTTGGTCACTTCAGCTTATTCAATAATTTCATGTTTCRTGTTTGCTTGTATTCTCCTATCTTAACTTCATACTAAGCCATTTTGTCATAATCTTTMTTTTGCAAATAACTATTTCAAGTTGATAAAGTATATAAGATATTTTTGGACCTTAACCATCAGTTTAAGCTTTTGGTTTAGATAGTCCGTTTATCCTAATACGAGCAGTAGTCTATACTGTCACTGATACTCTTCATCTTCCTCCCTATTGGCTGAACTTGGGTTGATAGTCCAACCATCATATCAAACTTTTTTATGATAATATTTGTGCTACTTATTTGTATGTTAATCCAGTGCAACATGATCGTAGTAAACAAATTGATATTGATTATCATTTTGTTCGAGAACGTGTTGCTCATGGAAATCTTATTGTTCGGTATGTTACGACTTAGCTTCAACTAACAGATATTTTTACAAAAGTGTTGTTAGGTCAACGTTTTAAGTTTTTAAAATCAATCTGCACTTGATTTACCCTGCATAGATTAAGGGGGTGTAATAGAGTAATACGCTAAGGGCACTCTTCTAATTATACAATTGTAGGTTGTAATTTGTTTCTCTATATATATAATGRCAGGACTCTGTGTTTAGGGTGAGTKATACAATTATCAACACATACCATGAGTGTGGTAGGAGCTCTTCATAGTTCACTATGACTCGACCTGATTTTACTTATGATGTACATTTAGTTTCACAGTTTACGCATGCTCCTCGTACTACTTAATCACCTTGTTGTTGTCAAGCGTATTTTCAGGTACTGTTGATCATGGATTGTCGTTTCGTTCTTCTCAGGAAATTTCCATTATTATTGCCGACTCTGATGCTGATTGGGTTGGTTATCCTAATAGTTGTCGTTCCAAAAGTGATGAACATACCATGAGTGTAAATTCATGGTCAGTTTTAAGATTTGCAATGTAGTTAGATTTTTATTTGTATTTTTGTATTGGCGTTTACATCTTACATTAACCATAACCTTACCTTAATATGTATACTCTTTGATTAATAAGAACTAGGTAGTTCATTTAAACTTTTTTAGATTACATATTAACTGGTATAAATTTGAATAACTATCAATCAATATTGACTCTTTTAGATTACAACAATGTACGTTTAGATAAATTTAGAGGTGAACATTCATTATCAACACAAACTAACCAAAAAAGTGAGGGTTCAGACAAATAAAATAATGTAAGTTTTTTCAAAACCCAAACCTGACAATCGATCACCCAATGGTCCACAAAAGTTGCATTTTCTAGCAACCTAAGTTTGATTATAATTTTTTCTTTACAATCCGTCCACTTGTCATTTGATCATCCTCTGGATAAATGGAACGAAAACTATATTTGGGAATCAAACAAATTGAAATTGAAATGTATTGGTCATAGATATAGATGTGCCATTAATTTTGAGACCAAAGTGGCAATAGTGATTGACATTTGAACGCATGCACCCAAAGCCTTCGGGCGGACCTAATCAGCCTATGCCATAAATTATCATGAAAAAGGAAAATGGTTTGTAATCTCGAGAACAGGCTCCGTACTACATTTTGGCTGCACGATTTTCAGCTTTTTTTGCTTCACGAAAGTAACGGAGAAAGCAATGATTGGAACATGATAAAGTAAGAATAGTAAAGATCTTTTTTGATGAATGAGCCTTTCATTACAATTCGTGTGTATGTTTAGTGTCTCAATCATCTAGAGCAGTGCAATCTAATAGGTAAGATGCATCAAATAGGTTTTGAATAACATAAAGTGTATGCATGTTTACTTTAATGAGATCACGTTCCCCTATATTATGGTACTTCCATTAGCTAATTAATCACTTTTTTTGTTAATTACACTTTATTAAACTTGTAAAAAAATATCACTTTTTTTTAATTAAACTTTATTAAAGCYGTTTTAGTGAGGTGTACACTAATATTGACACTTTGGAAAAGCACACACATACAACAATACATCACAATGACAACGTTAATAACCGGGAGTGATAGGGTGACTCCAAAAGTTGATTACCCTCCTAATATTGAATTTTGATTGGRCTAGAAAACATTAAAACTTTATTTTATAAATCACCTCTCTTTAATTTATCACAAATATAATATTAGTTTAGGCAAAATTGCCAACAACTACATGGATTATGTCAAATAATTTGAGAAACAACTGCCCTCTTTTTTTTTGAAAGAAAACTGTTGAGTCCCTTCATTTATTATTGAGTGATGAAAAACAGGTGCAAAAATAGGTACATTGGTTTGATGAATGCAGCTGGTCTCATCAGCTAAAGGAACTGTTCATAGTCACTTGAAGAAAGTGAAAATATGCTAACAAGTTTGATATGCAAAGTGTTATCCATGTTTGGCATACATGAATACCAACTCTTGAAGCATAAAAGCTCCTTCAAGGAAGACTCGAGAGAAGATCAAGTTTTACATGAAGAAATCAAGGAAAGTTTTGAGAAATTGAAGYACATGAAGATTAGTTCTAGAGTTAGAATAAGTCTTTTTATTGTAAAAGTGCATGAGTGTGATTGACGAATGCTTCATCTTCAATCCAAAAACGAAGTAAGAATTTCAAAGCATCACATCTTTGTAGAAGTGTGAATGTGTTAATTGAATAAAATTATCAAAAGAAAATGTTGCCACACCACACTATTAAGAGTATTACCCATCTTTTAGTGTCGTAAGGGAAAGGCTCTTAAGCTAGGATGCTTTGTAGGCTAGTTGTTTTTTCCATGAATTAAGTGGGTTTAGGCTCAATATTCCTGGTTCACTGTGTACACGACTCTTTAGTTTTCAATTAGATTAAGCCATATAATTAGTAACAGATTGAGTTTCCATGCATAAATGGATGTCCAAATGTCTGTCTTGGCCATTTAGTAGGGTTTGTTGAGGTGATTTTGCACTTCACTAACAAGTCAACCGACCAATATTGTTTTTGTTTCGGTAGGGGGCCGGCCCTCTGGTTACTGATTATATATAGATAACCTCGCTAGCGTAAAAATGGCTCTTTAGATCMTAGAAGAAGTCAATAGGATATGAATGCAAGAAAATATACTCGTTGTGTTACAAAACTGAAGCTTAAAACAAACAGAAATGAAAGCCATCCATTTATAAAGTAGGGATAGAGTCAGACTACAACTATATCACAAGGAAGGATGATTACCTCCATGTTTACACAATTGGCATAACAACGAAAATGCTACRGATCCATTAAAGGATGAACTATGCTACGCTAAACTATACTTGGCTACTAAGTCAAGAGCGGCTAAGGAAAGCTAAATGCTAAGAAAGATAGATGCTTGTTTGATTGTCTGTTTGTTGGTCCTTTCTTATGATCTGACTTCATCTAATTATAGGCCTCAATGGTAGAGATCATGGGTTGTTAACAACCGTTATTTCTTTGACGGTTTCTTGACGCTCTTTCCTTAATATTTGAATCTCCGTGCTTCCTTCAGCCTCCTCTGCCGCTTGATGCTTCATGACCCTTCTCTATAAGGCCATTTCAGCGGGTTCTGCTCACTTCTACCATAATTCTTCTAAGCGCTATTTCATTCTCGACAGAATCATTGAAAATCAAAGCACAATCTTTGGATCGTAACCTTGGCTGATCGCAAATTACACATCACTACTCAACTCCTATTAATTAAATCACTCGTCAATGAAATCAAACGCGATTTTATCTATCAAAAATTGTCCCTTAATTTGCATGTCGATAGCATTGATTCTCAAAACTTCAGAACACGCCAGAGATTTGATATTTCATCATAGAGCTTTTGTTAAGCGATGACCTTATAATTTTTATAACATATAATGGGTCACTTCTATGTGCAAATAAATATTGAAGTTTTTGTTAGATATAAAAACAATCGGACACCGACTCATAGATACATATACCTTTTGAAATTACGAACCAAGTAAAAATTCTGCACTATTCTATATAACCAATCATTACAACACCATCATTTAGTAAACGGTGCCGTGCATATATTGATATCTACATCATAAAGATTGTGACATTTAATGACAAAAAATATTGGTATCTATACTTCGCGAAAAAATCTATTTAACAAAATATTCCATTAAAATAAAATTTAGGATTACAATTGTAAATTCAAACAATGTTTTGTGCAAAAGTCTATATAATATGAACCAAAACACGTTTATTTCCATTGTCTTTGAACTCAAGAGAGATAGAATTAATTTGCACAAAAAATGTTAGAAAGATCATAATAATTAACCTAACATATATTTGGGATCGCTTAGAAGCATAACCATGGAGCGCAAGTAGTTAATATTCCGCACTTTCCTGATATGTGCTACCAAAATATCCACAAAAGTCATCATTTTTTAGAGCAATACCCCAATTGCCATAGTTTGCACTTAATTAACATCCATAATCACAACACATTATAGCCAATAAACCTGTATATTGCCTCCACCATGACACATATTAAAACATCGAATCTACTCAAACCGCCAACCTCACAAAAAGCTTGCGAAAAACTCGAACAAATGTACTGTGCAAAGCAAAGATACATTCTCACTCGGGAACAATGGTATTGATGAAATTCCTGTATAGTGAACTTCCTACTGCTTCTTCGGTCTCTTTGCTAGCTCCTGGATCAAGAGCCTCTCCCCTGAGCCGAGCGGTCCAGGAAAGAACCCAGCCTTTGAGGTTAAGAATATTTACCACTTCATTTGAGAGCTAAATGTGATTCCACAGTCATCGCGGTACGCTAGGAAAAGATTGACCTCTTAAGGTGATATCCATTACATAACCATTAATGTTCAAGAAAAAGATAAAGAAAGATGAAGAAGAAAGGAATAACATAAGATTATGTGACATTAGTATATTGAAGTACGGGCATGTATGAATTAATAGAGAACAGTTATAGATTATTCAATAACTCTCCAAACCGTCACATAAACGACGTCTTAGTGGCATAGGGAATTTTAACTATCCATGTCATTGCCATTGATTACGGAAGCTTCCCAGTAAATTCTGATTTAGAAATATTTGTATTCTTCCACAGAGAATCAAAGCATTAAATCTTAATGATACATTCTTGGTGTGAAATATTTCAATTCCCCATCGCTTTGAATTATTTCTTAATAATCCAAAGAAAACAATTGAAGCACGTCACTGATATCAAATTCGTACAATAATCTTATATAAGTACAATGTTAATAATGATTAGATATCAGTTTTTTGAACTTAAACAATCAACTTTATATTATCTAACGATATCATAAACAAAAGGTATAAACATTTCATAAATATGAGTCTTAAATAAAAAGGAATCTCCAACAACAACAAGCGGCTGAAGCGATAGATCTTTCTGCCGGTTTGGGAAAGGAAAATATAAATACGCTCTCTTTGGTTTCAAGCGGCGTGTGTCACTTC
>SNQN01008654.1:15353-28322 GCA_008642245.1 Bassia scoparia | reverse complement strand
GGGGATGTGATAATAACGTCATCGGTTAGGTTATTGGGCTGTGTTGATGTGGTCTATTAGATGTTGGGTCTAGTTATAGATATTGGTAAATCATAGTTCATAACACATTTTTCTTCATCTAGTTTAGATAGGTTCTATGATTCATTATCGGATAGGTCTGTTTTTGTGCACGTGATAAGGTTACTAGGGTTATGTGTAGACTAGCTCAGGGTCGGTGTGAGAGTATGTCTACGATGGTTGTCTTGTCGATCGAAATAACTAGTGGTTGTACATAGAGTATTCGTATATAAAATGAGTCTGTCCGGCAATTTTTCGGAAATATTTGCCCGAATTATTTTTAACCATGGGTTATATATATGAATACCGATATAATATTTATATTCGCGTGTCGATGTGAAGATTCTTCGTGCTTGTGGACGATATGAGCCCTAGTTATTTGGAGAAAGAGATCTGTGGGTAATCTTGGATGAGTCTATCGTTAAACAAGGTGTGAAAAAAAAACGGAAAAAAGGTCAAAGAGATAGTCGCCGTTAAAGAGGGCGCGGATAGTATGTGTATATTTTTTATAGGGCTCTTCATAAACGTATGGTACAATTGTCATTTTCTGGCGGAAGGGTGACGGAATTCGGTAATTGAACGGGTGGAGATTGTTTCTTTGGCCGAAAACGTGGGTTTATCATCACCGAAATAAGGTTGTACAATTTTTCGGAAAAACTTGCCGAATATTTTTACCATGGGTTTATATGCTGGATTTTATCATATGCGTAGGTGTTTCAAGCGTGATTTGCGGGTGCATAATATGAGCAATAGTAAGAAAAAGAGAAAGAAAGAAGGAATATCTACATAATAGTCGCGGTTTACCGAAATAGAAGCGAATATAGAGAGTGTTAACGTTATTGTAAAGAAAGAGTGACAGTAGGGTGTAGTATTTTGGGCCTACTAAACTCAAGTTGGTAATATTCGGCCAATATAGTGCATCGGTCTCATTCTTATAAGAGCCTAAGATACAAGCTAGAAAGTGTACGGACCTTCTGATGGAAACAGTTTGTAGCTTACGGGCGTGCCGGTTGTCGTTCTCTTCTATATTTCGTTATAACGTGGGTTACATATTCTCACGAAATATGACATGTCTCTGGTTCCATTCGAATTTCTTTGATGTCTATTACTCAACACATCATCTGCTATACATTGTTATTAGCCCTCTATATATTTGCGTTTCTCATTCTCCAGATTTTCTTATCTTTTTCCTCATAATCATACAACGTGATCGCGGTTGAGCGAGACTTTGGGAGTGCTCACATAGTTTCTAGCCATCAGATACGGTGGTGCTTTTGAGCTGTATTTGTAACAGAACTTGTAGATTATAATGGGTAGGTTCTGATACTGCTTTGAATAAGGAGGAAAAAAGTGTGTTTCTTAGTCTTAATTTCATGGGAGTATAAGTGATTTGAATAATTGCGTAGTATTTTTTGTGTTCCTCATGAGAGTGTGGACAAGATTGTGTGACGTATATTTCTTGTGTGTTTTCGTTGATTCTGGGTTTCATGACCGAGTGTCGTTTTTTTGACCGAAATCGTGGCGTTATATCTGACGTTGGTTTTTTTCAGAGTTGAATGAGGTTCTCCGTACATTTTTTAGTATAATTTTCTGATTATTAAGGTGTATGAATTTGAGTATTTTGATGGCTGTACAGTATTCATTGATAATATATGATGGGCTCCGGGAGCGTATTGGGGCAAATGAGTCGTCGCTGCATTTTTGCTTTTCTTAGGGCGGAACTTGTTGAGTCGTCGTTAAGGATAAAAAACGATGTCATAAACGTTGTGGATTGCTCGTAGGGGAGTAGATCGATTTGGGTTAGCTTGATTTGGGCCTAGATCTAACTGTTGAGGTATTATTATCAGTGTTCTCATTAGAGCTTATTGTTTTTATTTCTTATGTTAGTTGTTGAATCGAGAGAGTTGATACTTTGACATGTCTCTGGGTAAGGTTAATCGATTCTCGTGTTGTCTGTTTTTTTCGTTTCGAGATGTCTTGTTCGTATGCTCTGTAATCTGGAATACGTGGGTTATAATCACGTTAAATGAGGTTCCGACAAAGCTTCTTCTGGTGTGAAACATATTCTCTACTCGCGTTAGAGATGTAAAATTACATCCGGAGTTCATTCGTTTGTTGTTCGATAGTGAGATTAGGGTTTGTTGGGTAGATTTTTTTGGTGTTTTAGTTATAATTTCGTTATAATGTTTTTTTATTATTTAACAATTTTTTATGCTTCTGAAAAGTTATCTGTGATTTTGATTTCTTATTTCTGCTTTTTTGTGGATTTATTTGGTTTTTAATTTTACTTACAGTTATGGTTTTTTGTGATTTTTTTAATTTTCTCTATTTTTAGTTTCATTTCCTGGATTTTTAAACGAAAAATTTGTTTCGTTTTTTGGATTTTTGACGGATTTTAAATATATTTTTTTTAACGATGTTTGGATTATAGATTAAGTTATTAATTTCTGTATTTCTAGATATTTTTTGGTTAGAAATTTAGTTTCAATTTATAACGGGACTATTTTATTTTTGCTCTGGAAATTTACAATTTTTTTTTTTGCAGGTAAATTTTGGGTTTGATAAATGCCATGGAAGTGACTCCTCAATCGTGAAATAAAAAAAAAGAAATGACCTACTCTTAAAGAAAAAGGGAATTTAATATTTTTTGGACACTGTGGTTTATTTGGAAAGACATGGACTATAAAAAACATCAAAAAAAGATAGAATGTTAATATTGATTTTGGACATATATTAATGATAATAGTTGGATTTTGGAGACATAAATAATGAATGTTATTATTGATTTGGACATAATAATGAATGTTATCTTGATTTTGGACATTATAAAAAGAACAATATTATTAACTTATATTATGTACAACGATTAACTAAAGTGCAGTTTTTACCCCAAACGAGCTTTTAAACAAATGTGTTTTGGGTGAAAATGCAGCTTTTGAGTTAGTCAAGCTGAGGTTTTCACCCAAAACGAAGGATTTGTGTTGTTAAATGCTGGCGATTTTTTAACCGAGCTTTTGAGTCAATTAACAAAAGTTGCCGCCCTTCAAAAGTTGTCGGTTCAACACGAGTTTTGGGCTTATATTGACGAGCTTTTTGATGTTTTTGATATATAAGGGGTGGTGATCGGAGTAGCATTTGAGAGTTTTGGAAGCTGCTTTGAGTTCAATGTGCGAATAGCAAATTGGGTCTGAGTTGTGGGGTTTTGTGTGAGAGTTCATACATTGAGAGAAGTGAGGGTTTATATTCATTCAGAGTAGAATTAATAAAGTAACTAGGGTTCAGGAAGAACGTAGCCTAAAAGTTGGGGTGAACCTCAAGTTATAGATTGCCATACGTCGTGGTGTGATTTTGATGTGTGTTATACAGTTCTACGAAACGAGAAAGTCGAAACGCTCGTCTAAAGGAGGCTAGTTTAATGGACATTAGTATTTCCTGTGCGCACAGAAACTGTTGGAGTATAGTCTATTGCTCTATGGCCTGACTGCAAACAGATAGGGCGTGAGGAATTACCAGGAGATTAGAGATAAATTCGATTATATAGGTCGTACGAGTATGATTCGTATATCTTCGACCCGCGGCGCCTTTGAGTACTTTTGGGAAACCTTCAAATCAATTTCAAATCAAGATAAGTTAAGGAAGAAAAGCTTCAACGTGGGATTTGTACAAACTCACAGTGGTAGGTAAATAACTTTGAAATATATTGTCAGGTACGTAGCAATTAGCTATCGTGATGAATGACATACTGTTCACTCTCAAGAGACTTCCATTCTACAGAAAAACCAAAGTGGGGGGACATATTTGTAGATAGCCTACGTATTGGGTGTCACTCTTTAAGGCAATGATATAATATTCCACAATGCAATTGATACATATATGATCTGAAGAGATGACACACTGATGAAGGATTTCGAAGAGGGACTGTAAAGTGATCCAAAATCTTGTAGTGGTTTGAAGACTGTTGATGAAGCACCTGTTAAAAATAATTGAATAATGAAGTTACAACGAATCGAATTAAACGTCCTCATTCTGTGACAATAGGTAGTGTTCTCGTATGAATTTTTCTGAATTTTTCTAGCATTTGCATTCTTAGTAGGGATAATGAGTGTACATAAATTGTGTGAATTTACTTAAGTTCTTGTGTGATCAATGAGGTCTAAATTAGTATACAAGAGACAGCATCAAACAAAAATTACTGAGGATGAGATCACTCCGACTCGACCGAGTGATCGCGAGTTTGATGTCTCAAGGAAAACTTTTAGCAGAAATATAATGTCATGAGAGTTTATTTTACTGATTAGTACGAAAAATAAGCTAGAATTGTAGGGTATAGACAGGGACAGCGCAATTCTCTCTGGAAGAGGAAACAGTTATAGTTATGTGTGATACTTCAGATGGGTTTGTACACGATAACTGTTCGAGTGTGCGATGTATGGGTCCGAGGAAGATGACGAATGGCGAAATGCAGCCATAGGGGGAGGCGATATTTGATGACTCGTCTTAATAACATGTCAAGAAAAATCGAGAATAAACGTATGAGACTGCTCTTCGTAGGAGGACGATATGCTTCTAGATTTTTTGGGCATTACATATATATTGATTGGAATGATGGCAATACTCCTATTTCATGGCAAGGCAGGAATCGCAGCAGAAGATAAAGGAATGGAGGACCTTGTGATTTCGGCAGCAAGTGTGCGAATAGCGTTGTGGCCGAGCGTGTAGATAGTTCTGTTGACCCCGAAAACTCTGGGATTATCTTTTCTTTTTACATAGGCCTTTGCATATAATGAGGTCTCAGCGGACAATTTTCCGAGCTAAAACCCTTTGTCCGTCTCATTTTCAAATGAAATTTTTATTCACACTTTAATTGAGCGATTACACTATAATCGCTCTAATCTAATGGAATCGTATGGGCTGCTGAGTAAAGACTCTTCTTCGGTGGTCAAATACCTCATATCGGGGAGAATTCTTGAGCGCGTTAACAGAATAGACGAGAAACGCTCGAAACGCTGTAGAGAGAGTATGCTTAGTGATTTTGGGGCAACAAAACTGTTGTCTGTCATCTTCTATGGTCCTTGCGAAGTCAAAGACTGCTTCTAGTGATGGGAATTCCGGGAAGATTCGAACCGGGTCAAGACCGATGTATGTCATAGATTCTTAGGCGAATAAACCGATGAGGTTTCTAATATCATCACAGAGATTAAGGATTCGGATAATTGAGGTTTCAGAAGATTAGTTTCGACACGATTTATATAGGAAAAATTTTCGCAAAAATTTGTACATGGGTACATTACGATAAATATGATGGGGTAGAGGAAGATTTGGAGTGACAAATGAGCAATAGCATTGTTGGGTATTTTTGGATACCCGATCTTAAGACGCAAGAAAAAAGACGCTCAAAGAACATCGACATCCCATTTTCTTCTCGTTTCTCTCCTTTTAGATTAGTGTTTATTGTTTTTTGTGTGTGCTTAGCTATGATACTTATGTATCTCATCGCGTTTCTATGCCATCAATGTGATTGATCGAAATACGCTATTATGATCTTGGCACATTTAGACGATACGCGCAGATGACTAGTAACATGTTAAAGTAGGCAACAATCTCTTGAATTTCTTCTTGGTTGTCTCAGCCCAGATTATTGATGTGTTTTCTTGGGTTGAAAAAGATATCGTGTGTGGTGTTACTCAAGATGAGCAGGGGAAATGAGGTTCCCCGGGGAGGATGATATTGAGTATCGAGTTAAATGACAGAAATTATGCCTATTTTCTTTCTTTTCGGACTTAGTGTATGATTTTTATGAACCCAGATTTTGGGCGGGTTCTTTGTAAAATGCACGATACGACTTATATGAGTAAAGCAATAATGAGCGATCTAAGAGAAACACAGATTATTTTGGGAGCGGCGAAATTGTAGAATCATACGGGGGTACTTTCTAAGACTCTCGGTGTCTAAGTCTCGGAACTAATCACGAGAAACTAAAGTAAAACGTTGTAGGAGTTTTTATAGAGTCTAGATATCTCATTAGTATTTAAGCCACGATAAACAAAGAATCCGCTCAAATCTGTTGAGCATGTTGTGTCCCTATTTTCCTGGGCATCCGCAGGCCGGAAGGCGTGACGAAGAATCTCCATGAACGCTTCAAGACTCTGAATGAGCATAACGGGGTCGCGAGTCGAAGTGTCGTCTATCTCTCGTCGAAAAAGTGTCCGAGACTGTGGTGATTCATATTGAACTCCAACAAACACACTCACCAGAAGTGACGCTTCATACCCCGGTATGATTTTGACGGAAAGATTTTTCACAAAAAATCTTTTTCTATCATTTTGATGTGACTTTATTAAGAAAGCTAAGTAAAGTAGATAGGGAATAACTTAAGAGGGAAGATGTTTGGGGGGGTCAAATGGATGAACCCTGCTAATTAGCTGAGAGTACTTTTTAGCTTCAAGTTATAACTAAAGACTTAGCGGATGAATAGTTGGTCTCAGAAATATTAGCTCTTGTGATCCGTAGGAAGAGAGGTCAGTAAATGCGTGAGATATATTATGTAGGAATAGATACGAGAAATATCTTATATGTATAGTTTGAAATTAGTTTTCATGGTTCGTTGACTTAAACCTAGTTTCAGAAGAGTTGTTATGTCGGCTAATAGCATAACAAGGATAGACCTTGTGGCTTTGTGGATGAGTTTTATGCCGAGTCGCTTGTGAGTGGGATTTTTTCATATCGAGTTTGAATATTGGAATCGCAAGAGACAAGATATATACTCCAAGGAATTAATAAGGTTGGATTGTCATAATATCTCTCACTCTATATTGATCATAAGAATAGCGTAATCGATCTTTTTTCAAATAACGGACATCTTTTAGTATAATATTTTAGAGAAACTCTTGTTTCCAAACCGCAGAATTATTACTATGGGGTTTATTAATTCATTCAGGACAGAAGTGGTTCCCCAGCTTAGGATATCATAATTGAGTGATGGGTGATTATGAGTATACTAGATTTCGCGCAACTTTGTACGAGGACACATTGGCATAGATATACTCGGTAAACACGTAGAGAGAGAGCAGATATTAGTACTTATTGAAGTCGTTAACATCATACTACAAGCATATTACACTGAATTGAACAAACATCGAAATTGATTAAAACGTTTTGAGAGCAATTCTTCTAATCTTATGTAATCCGTTCTCAGATAGAACTTGGAATTGGCAGCTTCCTTTATGCTTATACTTTTGGGCATAAAATTTTGTAGTCGCGACGCTTCTTATTCATGTCTTATTCATTTGCTATTGCGAACACGGCTTCATATTCAGATTTCTTTGGAAAGCAAGGTCGTCGACGTTAGCATAAGTAACATGTCGGTGAATTGTTTGAGCCCGGAAGGGTTAAGAGCTACAATGAAAGATATACGATGTATTCATTGGTTTCAGTATACCAGCTGACAAGGAACAGAATAACGTACTTGGGTTTGTTGTACAGTGTACTGAGTCTCTCATCTCTGGTAAATAAGATGTGAGTTGTTCCGGTGAATATTACAATTACCGGAGTTAATTTCAATAGTTAGCTCTCCAAATAGATAATATTTACTTGTTCTGTGTAGAGAAGCATAGTAGGGTTATACTAAATAGACTGAGTTCACCAAAACCAAATCATATGAATTGGGCTCAATTAGGCTAACCGTGGTAGTTTCAGTAGTTTAGAGTGGGTTTGTCATCATTCAAGGGCCAAATAGAAGCCTACCTAAGGGGAGATCGAATCAATTTGCCGCAATCACTAACTCTTCTCTGTGTTATCTATTTGTGTGAATGAGAAACAAGCGTAGTAGAAAACGGTCGACGCTCGGTAAGGCGGATTGCAATGTTCGCAAGTTATTGCTAGTAAGGATTATTTGCTTGTTGTGGATTTGTTTATCTTGGATATGCGATACACAGCGAAATGTTGGTAAGTCTCCTTACTACTTCTCTTGTGGTATTCTTAATCATTTGTTCTCTTAAGTGTACTTTCTCTATCACATTATTCTTGTTAATTAAAAGACTTGCTTTAATTCTTGTGCACAATAATTAAGATACACTCAGACTCGCGCACAAAAGCGACAGTTGTTGCGGATGCTATTGACGGAAGATTGCGACGTGGTAAATTCAAGAATAGTAGTAAAATCTCCGGGTCGTCAGATCTTCCGTCATGATGTCGTTTATACTTTCAATGGCCGACGAAAACGTGGGGTATATACATACTCACGAAAATAAGAGGTTTCAATGGATACCTATATTATGAGATATAGAATTTGTTCGGAAACTTTTACCATGGGTTTATTGTATCGATACATAATTGTGAGTGGAGGTTTTTTTGCCGACGGAAGTTTGATGCGGAGTAGAGGGGCATAATGGAAGCTCATAGACGATGGCTTTTTGAGTGCTCGTAAAACGAAATAACGAAGAAACGGTGGCGGAAACGCTCGTGGGAAGAGGGTGGGGGTTCTTTAGTTGCACTATTTCGGCCCTATAACAATCTCGTCTCTGGAGTCTCCTAATCACAGATGCTTCGGCATGCATTGTATTAGCATCATGGAATCCTCTTCGCGTTTCTTTATGCGCAAAGTTATAGTTAAGGTGGATCGTGAAATTAAATACGGGTTCCGTGAGCGCTCATCGACAGATAAGTTGCAATGAGCGACTTCCCGGTGTCTTGTGAGTATCGGCACTAGTAGGCTTCTCTTAGGCCTGTGACCGAAGCAAATTCCATACTATAAGAACTGGGTTTGTACAAAATATAGCACGCATATTCTTCGCATAAGTTGTTCCCAAGATGTAGCCGCCGCGGAGCATGAAGGACCTTGTCAATCTGATGGCACTTTTTGGAAATATTGGAAAAATTTCTAGACGCAATAGTGCGATTCTTACGGCATAATCCAACTACGTGTAAGGGTCGAGGCAAACGAATTATTCGAGGGGCAATAATGAGCTTATAACGGGGGACTTATTAGAGCAGCCGTGTAAACAGTACTTCCATTATGAAAAGAATAAGAGAGAAAGACATTACGATTACAACGATACGAATTGCGTTATGTAAGAGGGCCAAGGTAAGTGGCTTAGATATTTTATCTTCATATTGGGCATACAAAATATCGAATGTTGGAGGAATAGTATCTGTCCACTAGAGGTTCTCATAAATGGGGCTAATTTTTATTGGCTAGAGTAAACATGAAACTTGGAGTCGTGAGTAGAGCGGAAATTTCGCCAGGACTAGAAGTATCTAGAAGGAGCCGGGTTTGAGTCTACGAGATACGATAAGGATAGTAGTTGTTTGTTCTGGTTTATGGTGTGTTGTTGTGTAAAAATTGGCTTATACTAACCGAAATGTCAGCGTTCGGACAATGTTGTTAGTGGTCTTCTAATTAATGAGTAACCTGGTTCGCAAAGGAAAAGGCATGGAGAGGGATGTTGAATAGTTATTTTGGTTTCAATACCTGGATGTTGGAGTAGTGTTTTTCTCAAATTAATTCATATTTTCGCACTATCTCTTGATGCGGCTTCTGTAGGAAAACGCATAGTTTGGAGATGTCCGGAAAATGTGCATGTGTTAGGCCTATAGATGCACTGGGAGACGAGCTTTATTACGTAGCCTAGACTCTTCTACCAACTTACGCTTAAGAGATATTCAGGAAACGTCGAAACTGCTGGCCTAGTAAGGTGGATATGGCAGTCAAAGATTAGCATTAGTAGACATATTAGTGATAGTGTTGGGGCAGAAAAACTAAGAGTGTGAAGGTCACTCTAGCGCATCTTCTCAATCGGTTAATGAATCAGCGGTGCCAATGAGAAACTATACCAGCAGAGTTAAGTCTCAATGCACGAACCGAAACAACAATTATAAACACAGATAATGACAAGATAAAATCAGCAATATATGCAGTATTAAAGCTAGGCAACTGAGATTGTACCAATTCTGTAGCATTATTAAACTCAAGTCGGTGGCATACATCACAGAACAGAAACAGCTGCGCGTTAATAATATCATCGTGGAAACGAGCCATATGTCGAGTGTGATGGACTACGAGACAATGTCATGGTTTGACGGAAAAAATAATGTAGGAGCCTCGAACCATCTTATTTTCTTACTTATACGATTGAAGAGAGATAAGAAGCTTCCAATTTCAGGTCATAACAATAGGATTATGACTGAGAGACAATCGAGACAAGACATACTCTGAAGTCACGAAGGAGAATAATAGGAGATACAAACTGAGAAAGCAACAGAGGATAAGGAATTCAGCGCAAGTAACTATTTGAGCGCACGCCTGTCTGTATTCAGACGAGAATTACGACGCGAAAACCAAACAATCACGAGGAGACATCGCGCTAACCGTAAACGCTCGTAACGAGAATGAAGCCGCAGATGTAGGACAAGCTAGTGGAAACATGTTGAGGCTAGACTTATTAATTTCGGGAGTAAAAGAGGAAAGTTTGGCCGATCGAATATGCACTTCAGATTCAGATTCTCATAGAGACTGTGGAAAGCGTGGACGGAAATTACCGGGCAAGTATAAGCCGTTGAGTTGCGCAGAAGAGGAGTAATGTGGATCTCTCTTTTTATTTTTGGGCTCTCTGTCTGAGAGATGATGAAGTAAAATGATATGGTCTTAATACAGAACACTTCTGGCTACAGAAAGAGAGGTTCTTCCCTTGTAGAACAATTTTCAGAAAATTGGCGATATTCCAATTAAATGTCTTTCTTCAAAACAAATAGGCTTAGCATAAAGAATGCATCAAAACGTAATAAACAATAATAATGTATGAACTTAAGCAGGCAAGTAATTGGTCCTAGAGGAAGATTTTGGGGAATGTCAAGAGCTAGAAACTTAATTCAATCACGAAAATAAAGAATTCATTGGGTAGCATCAATATTCTGAGCCATGTGTGGATGGAACCGTATACAAAACAATTTGTGTATTGTTTCGAGAGCAAACTCTTGGTTCAAGCCAAAATGCAAATTAATATATTTTTTGCAATAAAAAAGCAAAGAAATATTATCAAAGCTAACCATTGCAACGGATCTTATCACCAACAAATTAATTGAAATTCAAGTATCCCAAGGGGTTGGTCTATGAAAGTCGTTCATCAATTATGGTTAAGGTTGTTATTCTCTCAATTAGGACTGGGGTTTATTAGTTGGTGTATGGTGAGATAGGGATCCCAAGGGGTTGGAGTGGAATTACAAAACCGTTTCATTGCATTAAAAGAAAACRAGCTAAACATATCCTAAAAGATYTATATGTCTCTCGTTTCAATTTGTTAATTAGTTATGATTGGAATCTTATGTGCTTATTAAGATAAATTGGTAATGGGTTAAAAATTATTATTTTTATTGAAAAGTGCTTATTTCAAATTCTCGTGATYATTGATGATATAACTTTTTTATTTATTTATTGTACTTCGTAGTCAATTACAATCAAGATTGAACTAACTATTCGTATAASGTACATTGCAATAATAAATYTTTTCAATCAAGGACTAGCAAGAATGAATGAATGATTTATATATAAATAAATGTAAAAATTTCAAATGTATAACAAATAAGGTGCATGAAGCACCTGAATTGAAATAAGTAACAGACAATGTGAATTACTCCTCCGATCCATATATTTCAAAAGGTTCCAAGTTGCAACCATTAAAGTTACATTCACCTAGGAAGTAAAAAAGATGTAATAAGTATAAGAAAACGGTATTTATATTCTTCTCACTATAGTTATGTTCACTTCAACTTATTTTTATTACTCATTAAAAAAAAAAGTTTGGATAAATATCAATTAGTTCGGATAAGGCCCTATTCTCGTCAACTTATTTAGATAAGTTTCAATAAAAAATAAGTTCAGTTCAGTAGTGTTAAGTTCAGTTTAGTGGCAATAAGTTCAGTTCAGTTCAGTAGCAATAAGTTCAGTTCAGTAAAAATAAGTTCAATTCTTAAGAAATTTGTTAAGGGTTCGGTAAAAATAAGTTAAGTTCAGTTCAGTACCAATGACTCCAGTTCAGTAAAGATAAGTTCAGTTCAGTAGAAATAAGTTCAGATCAACAAAATTCAGTTGACGAGAACAAGACCTAAGTTGAAAATAACATAACCTATAGGCAAGAGCCAAGAGGTGTGAACAATAAGTCAATAATGGTTCCATTCTTCCATCTTTCATCTAGGGATGCAAGTGGGGTGGGTCAAATAAGAGACCCGCCCCATCCTTGCCCCATTAGGGCWGAGATGAGTCGCAGTTTGGTGGATAGRAAGGTGGGGATGAGGATTAAAATTGTTCTCATCATGGGAATAGGGATGGTTTCTAGGCTATACCCGCCCCATCCCCGCTTGTATAATATAAAATTAAATAATCTATATCTAAATAATTAATATCACCTTTATAGTTTATCAATATTTAAAAAATCAAATATTTATAACTATCTTTTAAATGTAGTTTCTTTAGGTCAAATTTTTGTGCAAGTAAATAAAATTTTAACTGGTACAAAATTTTTTAGGTGGTTTTGGGGCATAAATTAGGTAGATATGAGGCGGAGATTTAGCGGGAATGGATACCCAAACAGGTGGTGGGGCGGTGGTGATTTTTTATGTTCACTTAGTGGGGTGGGGATGGAGATAAAATATATGCATATGGCGACGATGATGAAAAATTGAGGTGAAAATAGCGATGGAAAAAGCAAAACCCGTCCCGCCACCCCAACCCACCGCGCCCCGATTGCATCCCTAGTCCCTACTTCCATCACTTTGAGAAGCATGTTATCATTCAAAGTAGAGGCAAGCAGATGGTCAAACATATAAACGAGATGAGGGTGGACTGTGGTGTGTGTACGTTCTGTGCGTGCACAGACCAAGAATTGCACGGATGAGGTTAAATATGTAAAACAATGCCAT